>LPNX010458795.1:316176-330144 GCA_001517045.1 Pseudotsuga menziesii | reverse complement strand
TATATATATATATATATATATATATGTATATGTATGTATGTATGTATGTATGTATGTATGTATGTATATGTATACACACACACACACATATATATATATATAATTTAAGGGGGTTTATAATTATGTATCTAAAGGGTTGAATAGGTACCATATGTCTAAAGTTGGTGTGAATTAGCTTGTGTGTGATGTCATATTATTTTTTGAATACATATGATTATGTTGGGTATGTGTTTTATTTTTTTCATGTAGGTTATGCCAAAGTCTAATCCCTTCCAACAAAGACCATATTTTTGTATTCATTGGGCGTAGCAGGGTGGTTTACAAGGTGGGCATACCTACCCCCTTGCTCCATGGGGTAGAGTATAGTGAGGGGCATTAGCCCCAATCTATCAAGGTTCAAAGTAGTGTCACAAAAACAATTAGGGGGCTGTTTTTCAGATTTTCATCCCAATGTGTAATTTAATCTCAAGTTAGGGATTTGGGTTGTAATCTAATCTAAGTTAACATATTAGGTTTTTGGATGCTTCGGATTGTCTAAATATTGTATTATGAATGGTTACATATATACAATGAAAAAGATAGAGATGTTGCTTTAGGTTTTGATGGTTTCCAGGCTAAATATCTATATAATATGCATGTTCCATTATCTGAGTTATGTTTTTGTTCATAACTTGTATGCTTTCAAATAACATGTTTAAAAATTAAATTTGGTATCAAAGGTCGATTATTGGATTTAGGGGGGTGTCATTGTTGCTAAGTGTTCAACTCGTTTTTAATAGAACAAGGTTATCATTAGTTTATGATAAACCTAGGTTCAATGGGAACTGTGATAGTGGTGATTCATATGTTGAAAGAGAATGGAGAGAAGTTTTAGAATTAAGATTGAGAAATTTAATGGTCAAAGCTTTGAGATATGGAAGCTCAAGATGGAAGATCTTCTTATAGATTAAGAACAAAGGGTTTTTTTGGATCCATGTACATAACCTACTACTATGGAAAAATAATACTGGGAGAATATGGAAAGAAAGGTGAGGAGTACAATTAAACTTTGCCTA
Organism: Pseudotsuga menziesii; assembly: GCA_001517045.1. Classification (NCBI taxonomy): domain Eukaryota; kingdom Viridiplantae; phylum Streptophyta; class Pinopsida; order Pinales; family Pinaceae; genus Pseudotsuga; species Pseudotsuga menziesii. Next base: position 329,089 of record LPNX010458795.1, on the reverse strand, counting down.
TTAGATTCAATGTTGTTTTACCAGAGAAGACAATAGAAAGAAGGTGTGGAATAAGTTAGGGAGTTTATATCAGTCAAAATTTCTAGTAAACAACTTGTTTCTCCAATGTAAAGTTGTATCATCTTAAGATGGATGATAGTGATTAAGTGATGGATCATTTAAATGTCTTTAATAGCTTGATAAGTCAAATTGTCTGTGTTGATATTAACATGGAGGAAGAAGATAAGTGTATTACCTTTTTATTTTGTTTGCCAAACTCTTGGGATAATTTGATTGTATCAATTGATGGTGCTACTCAATCTGCATTAAATTTTGACAATATAGTGGCATTCTTTCTATTAAAGGAAATAGGCCAGAAAACCATGGATATTCAGAACACAAATACCTTATTTGTGAGAGGTTTTACCCAAGAAGAAATAAATTAGTCTTTAGGGTAGGATCTAAATCACTAGCAAAATCTTTGAATAAATGTTGGAAATGTGGTAAAGTTGGGTAGCAAAAAAAGGATTGTATATTTAAAAATATTGATAAAAAGAATGGATATAATTATTCCCCTTCCACAGAGATGAATACCTCCTTAGAAGAAGGATGGGACATTTACTTGCCTTCTAGAAGTACCCATACAGATCATGATATTTGGTTGATTAACTTATGTGATTTTTTTCATAAAACTCCTCAAAAGGCGTGGTTTTGTGAATATGAGAAGTATAATGGAGATGATTTTTTCTTAGGATATGACTCAATACCCAAAATCATAATACATGAAAGAGTTAAGTTGTTGGTCAAGGATGGCAGGATTAGAAATATCCATGGGGTTTTACACATCCAATATCTAGATAAGATGAGTGATGCAAGCATACACAATATATTTGGAAAATAAACATGCAAAATGGTTCAAGGAGAAATGGTCTTGATGAAGGAAGTTTAGAATTGAACTTCATATAAGTTGTTGGAAAGCATGATCTCTAATGGGTGTAATAGCTCTTTTGTTTCTCGAGGTGGAAATAAAGAAGATAAGACCCCTAATATATCAAGAGAAAAGACATTGATATGGCATCAAAGACTAAGACATAGTCGTGGTTCGCAACCTCTGAGAAGGGTTGTTACGTCCATTAGAAGAATTCATCGAGGGGCCACATGAAGGGGACTCACCCTATCATCTCTAATTATGGAACCTAACCCCGTGGGGACATCAAGTGAGGTCCTTATATATCAATGCATAGCCACTCGGGTATTTCACCCCAAGACCTTCTTACAAAATATAACTCTCAACCACTTGAGCTAACCCATTGGNTCTAGATACATAATTATAGGGTTGATATATATATATATATATATATATATATATATATATATTAAGGGGGTTTATAATTATGTATCTAAAGGGTTGAATAGGTACTCTATGTTTAAAGTTGGTGTGAATTAGCTTGTGTGTGATGTCAGATTATTGTTTGAATAAATATTTGTTGGGTATGTGTTCTATTATTTGCATGTAGGTTATGCCAAATTCAAATCCCTTCCGACAAATACCATATTTTTGTATTCATTGGGCGGAGTAGGGTAGGTTGCAAGGGGGGGATACCTACCCCTCCTGCTCCATGGAGTAGAGTATAGTGAGGGGCAATATCCCCAATCTATTAAGGTTGAGGGTAGCGTCGCAAAAAATTAGGGGGTTGTTTTTCTTATTTCCCAATGTGTAATTTAATCTCGGTTAATGGATTAGGGTTGTAATCTAATTCAAGTCAACATATTATATTTTTGGATATAGCAGAATACCTAGATATTGTATTATTAATGGTTAAGTATATACAATGAAAAAGATATATATGTTGCTCTAGGTTTTGATGGTTTTCCTAGTTAATCATTTCCAGGTTAAATATCTATATAATATGTGTGTGCCATTATCTAATTTATGTTTTTGTTCATAATTTGTATGCATTGTTTCAACTCACATGTTTAAAGCTTACAATTGGTATCAAAGGTTGATTATTGGCTTTAGGGGGTTGTCGTTGTTGCTAAGGGTTCAACTCGTTTTTAATAGAACAAGTTCATCATGGGTTTATTATAAAACTAAGTTAAATGGGAATTCTACAGTGGTGATTTGTATGTTGAAAGAGAATGGAGAGAATATCTAGAAATTAAGATTGAGAAATTTAATTGTCAAATCGTTGTGAAATGGAAGCTCAATATGGATGATATTCTTATAGATTAAGAACAAAGGGTTTTCATGGATCCATGTACATAACCTACTACTATGGAAAAATAATACTGGGAGATGGAAAGAATGGTGAGGAGTAAAACTAAACTTTGCTTATCAAATTTAGTGTTGTTGAATGTTACTAGATAAGACAACACATAGAAGGTGTGGAATAAGTTAGGGAGCTTATATCGGTAAAATTTATAGTAAACAAGTTCATGTTTCTCTAAAGTAAAGCTGTATCATCTTAGGATGGATGATAGTGATTCATTGATGGATCATTTAAATGTATTTAATAGCTTGATAAGTCAAATTGTTTGTTTTGATACTAAGATGGAGGAATAAAATACGTGTATTACATTGTTATTTTCTTTTCCAAACTCTTGGGATAATTTGATTGTAGCAATCGATGGTGCTACTCAATCTGCATTAGAGTTTGATGATAGAGTGGAATTCTTGTTATCAAAGGAAATAGGGTAGAAAATCATGGATAGTCATAACACGAATACCTTATCTGTGTGAGGTTTTACCCAAGAAGAAATAAATAAGTCTTTAGGGTGGGATCTAAATCTATAGAAAAATCTTTGAGTAAATGTTGAAAATGTGGTACAGTTGGGTAATGAAAGAAGGATTGTAGATTTAAAAATATTGACAAAAAGAAGGGATATAATGATTCCCATTCCATAGAGATTAATAACTCCTTAGTAGAAGGATGGTACGTGTACTTGGCTTCTAGAAGTACCCAATCAGATCGTGATGTTTGGTTGATTGACTTATGTGCTAATTTTCATATGACTCCTCAAATGGACTGGTTTTGTGAATATGAGAAGTATAATGGAGATGAATTTTTCTTAGGATATGACTCGATAGCCAAATAATAGGGCATGAAAGAGCTAATATGTTTCTCAAGGATGGAAGGATTATAAATATCCATAGGGTTTTTCACATTCAATATCTAGATAAGATGAGTGATGCAAGTGTACATAATGTATTTGGAAAATAAACATGCCAAAATGGTTCAAGGAGAATGGTCTTGATGAAGGGAGTGTATAATTGACCTTTGTACAAGTTGTTGGAAATCACAATCATCAATGGGTGTAATATATCTTTTGTTCCTGAAGGTGGAAATAAAGAAGATAAGACTCCTAATGTATTTGGATAAAAGACAATGATATGGCATCAAATAATGACATATTAGAGAAATTTTGGGCCTTCAAGCACTACATGGTAATGGTATGGTTGAATGCACATTAGATTTCAATTTTTTGAATATTGCATATATGGTAAATATAATTGGGTGAGATTCACATCTGGTGCCACAAGAGAAAAACGAATCTTAGAGTTAATGCATAGTGATGTGTTTGGGCCTATGTATGTTCCATCATTAGGTAAATGTGTGTATTTTATTTCATTTATAGATGATTTCTCAAGGAACACATGAATCTATTTCCTTCGAAAGAAATCTGAGGTATTCGATAAACTTAAAAGGTTGTCTCTTGTAGAGAATATGGCAGAGAAGAAAATAATGGTGTTGAGGATAGATAATGGTGCAAAGTTATATGGAAATGAATTCAAGAAATTTTGTAAGAAGTGTGGAATAAGAAGGAATATGACTTCCATACACACCTCAATATAATGGAGTTGTAGAAAGAATGAATATGATGTTAATGGAAAATTCAAGGATCATGATTAGTGGTGTTGAGTTAGGATGAGAATTTTATAATATGTCATTTTTAATTGCACTAATCCATCAACAAATTTAAATACCCCAACACCTGCAAGTACATTATACCTTGAATTGCAACATAATTCAACAATACCTAAAGTGAAAATAATTCAACATTGTTATTAGTGCCTTGACCTACACTATACTTGACACAAAATCAATGATAATGGTTAAAAAAAATTAGTTCTCCAACTCCACACAAACCCAAGGTTCCCTAATAGATCCCATCAAAGAAACCCAAAGATTTTTTGTAGTCTATAGCTAACTCTTTAAGAATCCTTTTTGCCTTCAATTTTGGGGCCTTCCACTATTATGTACAAAATCCTGATATTATCAGACACTATACCAGGATCCAAATTTATTCCTTGAAATAACATATTATTTCTAGAAATCCACCAACCCAATAAAATGTAACAAAGAAAATATATATGAACCTTTATAGTAGGATCTATCATCCATGATTCAAAAAATTATAGAAGAAAATCCCTATTCCAATGAATATACCTATTAACAATATGAAGGACTGCATTCTAGACTATTTTGGAAAATGGATAGAAGATAAAAATATGATAAACATATTCACCTCTAATTTGCAAAGAATGCATTTATTTGGTCTATGCCAATTTATTTTATATCCATTATCCCAAGTAAGAATCTTATTGGAGAAGGCTAAATGAGTAAAGGTTCTTATTTTGAGTGGAAAATATATCTCCCATATCACTTTCCATCACCAAAGCATTTCCCTAGTTAAATATTTTTCCATAATGGCTTCATATCCTAATTTTGTAGTAAGATTACCTGTAGCTCTATTCAATGTCCATTTAAGTTCATTCTATTGATCTTGTAGATATATTTCACTATTGTTTAATAAAGATATGTAATATGTCCATTCCAATATCAGGTTACCGTGTAATTTTAAGTCTTCATCTATTTTTTAGGAGTAAAACCACCCCCCCAAAACCCCTTGTATGGATACACATGTTAAACTTGTGAGCCCGTGTTCTTGTAACTTTGCTTTCAAATATTCTAAGTGTGTGAAATTCCCACTATATCCAACCCATATATCTGAATCCCATAGTTTAAGTTTATCACCTCTCCCTATGTAACATGCAACCCATCTTCTTATAACTAGGCAATTCCTCACCAATCCCTTCCAAAAAATAGAATCTCATGTGACAGTTTTCTCTCAAATCTAATAAATTCCTCCAATGAGTGGCCTTTGATATATTTAAACCTCAATAATTTTCCCCATAATCCTTCATTGCATAGAAAAATCCATAAAATTTTGGTTTCCAGAGTCTAACTAAAGACATAGATGTCAGTAAGTCCCCAACCTCCATCCTTGTTTGTTCTTGATAATTTTAACTATTTAACAAGTGGAATTCATTATGCTTTTTTCCTTCAAGTCCAAAGAAAACTAAAGAAATTATTTAGAATATTGTCTAGGATTCCTTTAGGAACATATGAAAATGATAACCAACAAACTAGAATGATTTTCAAGACTAACTTTACAAGAATTAGTCATACTCCATGAGGGAACCATGTGTGACACCAACAAGAGAATTGAACTTCAATTTTTTTTATAAACATCACCAATTTCCATATCTCTAATCATTTGTCTTCAAGCTGAACCCCGTGTTTTTTAAACCTTTGACAGTAGTCCCAGATGAAAGAGGGAAGATTTGTGAAATTTGATTTTCCATATCACGTACTAAGGCATTGAAAATCATACAATATTTACTAAAGTTTACCTCCAATTGGTTGCATCCCAATAGGTTTTCATTATACCCTTGAACTATCTTAACTCCATGATTGTTCCATGATCAAATAGTAATATATGATTTGAAAGCAGCAAGTCTTGTGAGAACCATTGCATTCGCCAAAAAACTACCTCTACTTGTTCCTTTTTTTCAGCAATTAACCTATTTAAATCTTTTGCAATCATAAAAAATAAAGACAGGGATAATGAGTAGCCTTATCTAATTCCCCTTAGAAACCTAAGGGAGAACTATTTATTAGGATAACAAAGGAGGCTGACGAGACACAACGTAGGATCCAATTATTTTTTTCTAACTTCATACCCATTTGCAATAAAATAAGTCGTATGTGCAACCAATTAACCTTATCATAGGCCTTATCTAAATCTATCTCCATCACTACTATTGGGAGGTTGTTTAATTTGATAGGATGTAGATGCTCTTGTGTTGTTCCCACAACATCATGTATCTATCGATTGAAGAGAAAAACAAATTGTTCCTCGAAGATCACTTTAGGCATGATCCACTTTAGTCAGTTTTCTATTATCTTTTCAATGAACTTGCAAATGGCATTAGAAAGAGAAATGGGCTTGAAATCCTTGAAGGATATGGGTTCATTTTTCTTGGAATCAATGAAATGAACATAGAGTTTAAATCCCATAATACTTTGCTTGAACTTTGAGATTCTCCAATCAACCTTAAATCTCTTCTTCTAATAGATTATAGAAAAACCAAGATAAAACTCCACAATCCAAATATCTAGGTTGTGAATCTTTACCTTCTTGAAAAAATACAAGAATCCCTTTTCCTCCTCCTTTGTTACACCTACTTCAATTCTTTCATTCATCCTTTGATAGAGAAGTCTTGGAAAAGGTCTTACCAAGATCAATTGATCATCTATGCAAGAAACTTCATGTTCCTTAAACAAATTTTGAAAGTAATCCTTATATTTTCTCTATCTTAAAAAGAGTTAGCCTTGGAACTATCAGAAAGATCAATCTCCTATATTGTATTTACACTTTTCCTAAAATTTTCATAATTGTGAGAAAAAAACTAGTGTTAGGATCCCCCTCCTCCATCCAAATGCGTCTACTGTTGAGCTTCCATTATATTTCTTCCAAATCCAAAAGAGTAACATTTTTTGCTTCACATGGAGATCATGTATGTTAAGGATTGCCGCGAGTTCAAATCACAGTGATGACTCAAAAACAATAAATTTCATATCAAAATCGTAGTTGGTATACCCAGTCTTCAGTGCAAGGCCATGTTACTTCCTAAGAAGAGAGCTTCCCAATGTGAGGGAATTTAAATGAGATCTATAAATAAAAATATTATAACAAGCATTAGTTTATTTTTTTACTATTTGGACAAACTTCGACAAAAGAAGAAACATAAGATTTTGAACATAGCTTATTTAGTTCGGTTTTTTACTATTTTCACAAACTCAAACAAAAAGACAAAAATTAGCTTCATGAGCATGGTCCAGGGTTAGTTGGGCTCTTGACTATTTAGGCAAACTCTAACAAAAGGAAAAAATTAACGTTATGAGCATGGCTCATATAGTTGGGCGTTTGACTAAGTTGGACAAACTCATGACCAGGGTTCATTAATACTATGTTAGCGAGTAGGTACTCTTGAACACATTTACATATTTGATATCTAATTACCATATGTTTAAATTCATTGATTGACTTTGATTGTTGCTAAATATAATAGTAAATTGAGTTTTAAGCAACGAGGTGTACATAAATAGACAATAAAACACTCTAAATTATTTCACATGCTAGCTTTTTAAACTTTATGGTCCATAAAACTGTACTATAATAGTTTTGTGTAAACTTTTATTTGCAAGATGGGTGGTAATATTTTCTTCAAACTAATCTCAAAGTACAAACAAATAACATCATGAGCATGATCCATTTAATACTATTTTGGTGAATACAAACTAATTCTTAATACATTTATGTTTTCATACCTAATTATAATATGCTTAAAGTCATTTATCAAATTTGATTGATAATAAAAATAATATTATTAAATGGAGTTTTTAATAATAATGTGTATATACAAAATAATACACTAGACAAAATTTCACGATCTCACTTTAAGCTATATAGTCCATAAAATTATATTATAATAATTATGTAGACATTTCATAAAAAAAAATACATAAATCTTTATTATTTATTTACTTCAAAATCTTTAAAAACAATAATGTATTTTTTATGCTTATTGCAAGTATAAGTTCATATTATTATGATTTATTCAATATACAAATGCATTTTCAAATATACATAGTTAAAGGCTATGCAACTCATATGTTTATGACTTCATCATTACTTTTAGTTGTCTAAAACTTTAATTTTAAAAAAAAATCATAATTACTTTTAATTGTCTAAAACTTTAATTTAAAAGAGAATAATCACAATTGCGTATCACTTTCTATCTATTAGTCCTAGTCTATTAACGTGACTTTGCACCTCTTAAAACAAATGCTAGTATAAAATATCTCAATAAATTTGCTTTTAAAAAAATCCGGTTAGAAGAAATACGTGTATGATACATTTTAGAAAATGAAGTTTATATATTTCAAGTTGTCACTTTGATATTTTAGAATTTCAAAAGATCCAATTTTACTTCTTCTTTTTTTTTCTGAAAGAAAATAGCAGTTTCTTGTTATTTATGAGAATCAAAGGTAACCTGGTTACAACACAAGATGATCTTTGCACAAAGGCAAGTCCACAACATGAAATGATAGCTCCCCCTCAAATCCACATAACAGTACATCAACAATAATAGTAAGAATCCCACCATCAGAAGAGATACACGATCAAAAACCATCAACCCATTTCCATCCGATACCACCAAGATACTAAGAGAACAAGTCAAGATAGTATGGATGATCCAAGGAAGCACTTCTCGGAATGTCTTTAGAAAAAAGATAGGAAAATTCCACCTCTGAACATCCAAAGGATGTTTAAAATCCAACCATACTCAAGAACATCAAAGATGTGCTAAAATGGAGTAGGCCTGCATCAAGCTAATATAGCTGTAATGTACCATTCCCAATACATTCTCCCTCAGAGAAGTCAGAATTTAGAATTTCACATAAGCTCCGAGTGAATCCATAGTCAACCAAACTTTGAGACTTAATTGTTCTTTCTCATTTAAAGTCAAGTCAATCAAGACGGGTGCAATATGCGGATTCTCCACTTATCTAGATTTCTTATTAGTTATTGCAAGTTTCACTAAGAATATCGTTGAATCCACCTTTAATCAATTTCCCCTATATCAAAAGAAAAAATCTTCTTTATTTATTACTAGCATACTCCAAGACGAGGAAATGAAACATTGAAGAAAACTTTAATATGTTGCAAAATGAGAGAAAGTTGTGTGTATGTAAATAATATAATTTTATGTGTTGAAAGCAAGCCTAACTAATTTATGTAGTCATTGTAGTTGAGTAATAAGCCACTTTCAATGAAACCCAAAAAGAAGAGTAGTAAACATAAGTAAAACTTGGAAGCCAAAACCAAAAAGTTCCATTATCAATTTATCAATTTTCTTCTCCACCCTCTCTATAACAACCTCCAACAGCTCTACTTTCTATCCCACAACTCTACTTTCTATTAATTAAAATAAATATGTAAAAGGTTATACTCTTTACAATTTTACCATTTTATTTTCTTTGTATATTTAATTACATATAAAGTTACCATTCTAATTTTCATCAAAATTTAATGATTATAATGAAATTGCATATTAAACTATAATGCAATGATTTTAATAATGCGATGTTGATCTTAATATTTGTCACCAACTAATATATCATTCAACATAGAGTGATGTATAACGAAGCAATGATTGTCACCAAGTTAATTGATTGGTTGTCTTGGTCACTAAACAATCTCATGTTGTTAAAAAACATGGGACCCCATTTTGTTTTTATTTTTTTTGTCTTTAGGAATGCCCTAGAGGCTTTAGGGAACCATACGACATCCTAGTGAAATTATACCTTGAAAGATAATTTTATCGTTCTTAGATACGCCTAGATAATTGCATCTTCATCATTTGACAACAATAAAAGCCCAGTGTTAGAGCCATGCATGCTTAAAGATTGACAAATGATCCATTGATTTATAATCACAGTCAAATGTGAGCCAAATTTTTGTGTAGCCAATGTGGCCATGTGTCAATGTAAGCAAAATGCCCTTCGTCAAATACATAGGTTTACCTAAGAAAAAGACTCAATTAGACTTAGATCTTTCTAAGCTATTCTATCTTACACCATCCTAACTCTTTCATTGTGGGGGGCACAGGGCCTTAAGCATTAGCCTAGTCATTAGAATTATTTAAATAGAACAATTAGTTGTTACATGTTTGAATCGTGTCTATTGATCTTGATACTTTTAACCTTGTCTTCATTTATTTAAAAACCTTACCACTATAAACCTTATTTTTATCTACATTATAGCCAAGCCATGTTGTAAAGAGATCTATTTCTCAATTATGTCTCAAACACATGCACCTTTAAGCCATTTCTTAACTCTTTCTCATAAGTGATTATGAAGGTTCAATGCTATGTCTTGTAAAATTTGCATGAAGAGTTATTGTTGCCAAAGTAATTTTTTATTTATAATCTTCTATTAAGATATACTAGTGCATGTAAATTAGACCCATACAAATGTAGATGCATTTCATAAATGGCATGGATATTTATATTGTACATATTTTTCTTCAAATAAGGTAGATATTCATAAATCAGATGGATTTTCATATTGTACACATTTTTCTTCAAATAAGATAGATATTCATGTATACTTTATACATATTTTATTTCAATTAAATAAATAATTATTTGTATGATGTATTTTTTAATATAATTATATATTAATTTAATAAATATTATTAATAAGTTAATATGAGACAAGGGTGAGAAGAATATTTTTTTTAAGTTGAAAAATGAGAAAAATTATTTGTTTAAAGATTCAAAAGCAATACAATAAAGTTCAAAATAATAAAGGAGCAGATTGGACAGACATTGTAACCCTATGAATACAGATTCTAAGTGGTCACCTCATTCTTATATAACAATGTTTTTTTTAACTATTTGTCTTATTAAATTTAGGGAATTAGTGACATCGACTTCCACATATTGCAACAAAATTTACCTTTGCTTTGCTGATCTTCAGAGTCTATTTGACTTAATCTTGCAGCATGGATTGGAGTTAGCTTTCCACCTGGCCATTTGCACCAATCGGACGACCAGCAATGCGTGATGTGAAAGCAGCCAGGTCGTCTGATTGGTACAAATAGTCGGGTGAAAAGGTAACTCCCTATCTGGATACTATCTACTATCTGGGTACCATGGACAGTAATGGAATACCATCACAGTAATGGAGGTGTCAACGTGGATGGAGGAGCCACCATTAATGGAGTTTGAGATGAGCTCGCAGAGGCATGTGACAATCCAGAGGCGTTCCTGCTTCTGGAAACATAAGACCTCACTAAAGCAGGCTTTGTGGGATTGGGTAACGTCACAGAATGAGATGAAAGCATCATATTCACTGTAAACATTGGTGGACGAAGTGAAGAGTCGGCTTGTGTACACAAAAGGCCAACAGACCAACATGAATGCTTCTCAACGCTTTCTCCTCATCGCATGTTCAATTATAACTCGATCAATCATCTGCACAATATTTCCTTGTTTGTATGATCTCCATGCCTGCATTATCCAAACAGGCCGTCATTTTGATAAAACATAATATACATGATGAACAGATCCATAAGAGTCTATTGTTTGGCGTTCAAAATACGGTAGACTTCAATCTTCTCCAAGCTGGAGAATAGACATATGAATAACCGGAAAATGAATCCGCAGAGAACACCTAAAATTAAGGGTATGTCGTTTGCTGAATGACTGAACTGTGTACTCTTATTACTCGATGGTGTGATCTGTTTCGGGCGATGGTGGAGGACCAGTAGAGTTGAAGAAACTATATATTTCATATCGAACAAAGCAACTTTTCAACAAACCCTGAACTCCCAAATTTCCTGTCTTTGGCTATGATGAGTAGGGTTGGGGGTAGGGACTTCTGCATAAAATATGAGGTATAAGGCCCGTTTTATTTGGCTTGAAGTGCCTTTGTATGGATAAATTACAAAAATGTAATTTATCCAGGAAGCGATATGGACTGGGAAGCGAGATGTCGCTCCGCCAACAAGCTAGGAGTCGACGAGGAAGGCGGGTGAGACCGCAATCGGTTCTGGAGAAGAGGGATCTTCACCAGCCCTTCCATGACAGAGTTCATTATAAAATGGATGCTTATTGAAGATATGGAGGCCATGCCTTTAGATGCTCAGGAAACACAGCTTGGGGAAAATGGGGATAAACTTGATGAAGCTACTGGTGGTAAGTTACTACAAGATTTTTGCCAAGTACTGCAATAATCTAGATTTTCAAGATTGTGGGGATACAGGACTGCAACGCACAGGCTTAGATTTGGAAACTGAAGGATTTAACGAGTATGCTGATGGGTTTAATAAAATTGGAAGTAGGGGGAGATGAAACTATCGCAGGTGCTAAGGGAGACCCAATAATGGAAAACGACCCATTATCTGAATTATTGCCCACTTTATCAAGATCATATTCATTTGGATCTTCGGCTAATAATCATTAAATTTTACATGTAGAACCCATCTTTTGGATTCTATGCCTGCTATAGATAGTACTGCATCCCCATGGAGATACATGACAACTTTCAGATGGAGCAAGAGGTTCCGTTCACCATTCCATTCGAAGGGCCTACTTTCATTAAATCCAAGAGGATTAAAGTCACCGTTTTTAGGAGGGGTTCATCATCTTCGGTTGAGCTTATCCAGCATATACGTTCATGCTGGATAAGCCACCTGGCGTGGGTCCCTACGTCCTCAGTTGACTGAAAGTTTCAAAACTCGGCCCGCTCCCGGCAACCCTGTCCGCCTCCGTCCTGCTACCACCCCGCCGCCGCTGGAGAACGTACCGAAATGCATTAACGTTTTCAGTCCAGTTCAACATTGGCGACGAGGTCTACAGCGACATCCAGAGCTTCACAGCGGGCAGACCAAAGCAGTTGGGGACTCTCGCCGAGTACACGGTAGTGGAGGAACACCTGGTAGCGCCGAAACCCCCAATTTTATCCTTTGAGGAAGCGGCGAGTCTGCCGCTTGCGCTACTGAGTGCCCAGCAGGCGT
>LPNX010458795.1:284337-306273 GCA_001517045.1 Pseudotsuga menziesii | reverse complement strand
GAATGTAAAACTAAAGTAGATGAAGGAAATGACACTTATGTGCAAGATGTTCATCCTTTTTGAGGGTGCAAGATTTATTCTTCTTTATAGATTAACATGAAGAGTGAATATTAAGAGTCTTCGATGGTGGTTCCTTTAATACCTTTGGACATGGAATTCAATACTTTTCTCCAAGCAATTGGAGAAATTGTTCAGGAATTCAATGATATTTTCAGTATTAATTTTATTAGCTCTCTCAATATGCTTTGAGTCATCATATGTTAACCCATGTAATTCCATCCTCTTGATCTCCTTAATTACAAGAAGAATAATTTCAAGATTAGTTTTGTTACCAATAGCCACATCTCCCATTTTCTCCTTTACCATTGTCCCTTACCCTTGATTCTTTCTATTGTCCAAAATCCCTTCTCCTTTACCCTTAGGCTTGAATCTTTCCATCGTCTTACTTACCTTTTCCTATTTAAAACACCTTAATTGCAAATAGTGTAAGTTTTAACTTTTAAAAAGTATGATTGAGAACACTCCACACTTTACTTTAAAAGCTCTTTCATTTTAATAAGGCTATTGTCCCCCTAAAAACAAGTGTAAAAGCTTATTAATTCTCTTCTCATATGAAAGAAGCTACTAATTTTTATAAGGCAATTGTCCCCCTAAAAACAAGTGTAAAAGTTTATTAATTCTCTTCTCATATGGAAGAAGCTACTAATTTTTATAAGGCAATTGTCCCCTTAAAAACAAGTGTAAAAGCTTTTTAATTCTCTTCTCATATGGAAGAAGCTACTAGCCACTGCCAAAATAATTTCAAATCCTTAAAAAAGTTTTTTTTATAATATTTTACGAAGTCGACTAAAATTTAATTGATATTGAGAGATTGAAAGGATACGCCTTAATTATATAAATCCAAATTTCATGTCAGTAAGGAATGTGGAATGTGAATGCATAGGAACGTTTTAATTACATTGTGGGAGAAATTGGCACTCTTTACTTGTGGACTCTTTCTTTGTATTGGTGTGCATAGTCACATGACATCTCGGAAGGCTTGTGATATTCGCTGAAAGAAAATGGAGTTGGAGCGGTTTGAATGAAGTGAAGACTTGTGCGGTTGTTGTGAATGTCAATCCTTTCCTCTTTATGAGCCAGTACTTATAGAACCGATGCTAAGACTTATGCGGTTGTTGTGAATGTCAATCCTTTCCTCTCTTATGAGCGAGTACTTATAGAGTCGATGCTCGGAAGCAACGTTACAAGGTGGCAGTCGATTCAGTAGAGGCCCATAGCAAGCAAGAGGAAAAAATGGTGGAGATTCAAAAGTCTAAAAGGGAGGAAACTCTGCTCGAAAAACGTAGAGAAGCCCTGAATTCTCAGCCCTCGAGTGGATATGATCAAAGGATTTCCCTTGATGAAAAGGTAAATTTTCTTTGATTAGCAATATATGTTTACTAGGAGTTTACCACCACTATCATCCTTACTAAGTTACTGCATATGCAAATACTTAACAATAATTTGTATGAATATAATTCCCATCTGTTATTTTCGGTGCAGTTGCAGTCTTTTCCAGCAGTTGTTGTCGCACTTGCTTCTAATGACATTCGAGCAAAGGAGGCCGCTTTTATTCATCTACGAGAATTGTTAAGCATTGGTCAGATTCTTTTCCGTGCTACTATTCACCTACGATAATGTTGTGTATCAGAAATGGAAAACAGATCATAATTTTATGTCAATCCTTACTAATGTCTTCTTTATGCAGAAAGTAATCCTCCAATCGATGCTGTCGTCGAATCCGGTGTAGTTCCCCTTCTTGTCGATATTCTCAGGAGGGCGGATATGCCTTAGCTTCAGGTAAAATGCAATTGCTATATTGATTTATAAATATGATAAAATAAATAATTCAGTGGAGAGGTTCGATCTCGTTTGGGTCCAGAGAGTTGATTATAGCTAGTTATTTTAGAATTATTGTTGTGATAGTTGATAGCTTGTTATCATAAATGATAATACAGTTCGAGGCAGCTTGGGCTTTGACAATTATAGTGTCGGGAAACACTGAACATACAAATCTTGTAATTTACTGTGGAGCACTGCCATTATTTGTGGAGCTTCTTACGTCTGTGGATGATGATCTTCGAGAACATGTACATAATTTTGTCAATTATCTTACTATCTTCTATGCATTTGAATTTCACCAATAAAACTACTTCTCACTTTGAGTTCAACTGCTGTTGCTATAAGGCTGTTTGGGCTTTGGGAAATATTGCTGGAGACTCTGCAGAATATAGGGATATGGTACTCACTCATGGAGCATTATGGCATGTGCTTGCCTAGTTTCAGAAGAATGTAACAATTTCAATGATCAGAACAGCTGCATGGACTCTCTCAAACTTTTCTAGTGGGAAACCCCAACCTCAATTTCATCAGGTAAGCAGAATCCATTTTATTATCTAGCTCTAGCTCTTTGTGATTGGTAGATTTGACTATTTTTTACAATGATTGGGCGTTTAATAACTTTTAATTATATGGTAAATTTTCAAGTGTGTTTCGCTGGGTGGGAAATCTGTGCATGTTGCAGTACTCCATGTCTTACAAAGTTGAACATGGAAATCTATGATCAGAGTTAGAATTTAACAGCATCAAGAGTTTCTGCCTTTTGCTTATCGATTTCAGGTGAAATATGCATTGCCTACCCTGGAGTGGCTTCTCCATATAGAAGAAGAGGAAGTATTGGCATCTGCATGCTGGGCTCTATCATATATTTCTGATGGCCCCAATGAGAATATTCAAGGAATAATTGACGCTGGCATTTGCCCAAAGTTGGTGGAGCTTCTGTCGTGAGTATCATGATACGCACATAAATATAAGCACTCTTGGTATTTATATATAACTCAATAAATATAAGCACTTAGTATTTATAAGTAACTTAATACATATAGTTTCATGGTTAATTTAAATTTGGTGTTAAGTTCAGTTTATGTTAATTTTTAAATTCCAGAGTCACTATAATTTTATACATAAGGTCCTCAGTGTATTAATCGAAATGAAGTGTTCGCAGGCATTCTTCACCATTTGTTGTTACTCCTGCTTTAAAGGAAGTGGGAAATCTTGTCACTGGCGATGATGTGCAAACTTAGGTGTTACTTCAAACATTTTTCACACTTCTTCCAAATAATTATACAATACATTTGTTATTTTGCATCTATTGAATGCATTTTCGGCTGTGATAAACTGTCTGACATAATACAAAGAGTCCAAATTCAAACACGGTGGATTTACTTTATTGTTTATTGTGTGCAGGTTGGTATTGACAATAAGGTTCAAACACGATTTACTTTATTGTTTATCTTATATTTTGTTGTGTGCAGGTTGTTATTGACAATAAGGTTCAAACACGATTTACTTTATTGTTTATCTTATATTTTGTTGTGTGCAGGTTGTTATTGACAATAAGGTTTTCCCTCGCCTTTTGGATCTTCTCACAAATAAGAGGACAAAGAAAACCGTAATAGGACATACATGCTGGATAATCTCCAATGTTACTGCAGGAACAATAGAGCAACTTTAGGTGGGAATCGTTTTGGATTTATAGTGTTACTCGCTACCACTGTCATATTTCCAGTGTAACATAACTCACGCTTTTGTTTTAATGGACTGCACTCATTTTCATTGCAGGCTGTGATCAATGAAAATATATTTCCCCCACTTTTATCTCTGCTAGCAAATGTTGAATTCAATATAAAGAGAGACGTAGTGTGGGCGGTTTCAAATGCAATTGCTTCTGCAAGCGAGGAACAAATAAAGTATGAAACTTTTCTAATTTCTTCGCGTGTGTAATTTTCTGCATCCATCATCTTAAGGTCGATAACATGAGCCCTTTTCTATTACAGATACCTTGCGATTCAGGGTTGCATCAAGCCACTTTGTGATCTTCTAACCTGCCAGGATTCAAGGACTATAACAGTCTGCCTTCACGGTCTAGAAAAAATACTGAGAGTTGACGAGATTGAAAAGAATGAAGGCATCTCTGAAGTTAATGTATATGTGAGCATAATCGAGGACGCTGGTGGCTTTGATAATATTGAGGCATTACAAATTCATGAAAACACACAGGTCTATAGAGAAGCAGTCAAGATCCTTAACAATGGTTTCGTCGAGGAAGATGATGATCACGTGCTAACCATGTATGATACACCTCAGTGTGCAGAAGTTTCACCTGGTGGTTTTAATTTCATGTAGAAAGATGGATAATGTTGTTGTATATTGTAGGAATTCTGTGTATATTGTTAGAAATGATGCATAAAGTTCTATGTGATTATTGATACATCCTTCTCATAGCTTTACCGGTTCCCTAGGAATCATGGCTTTAAGTTAGGCTCTAAGTTATTAGGTTGTTTTGATTTCATGTAGTAGGAAAGATCGAACGAAAGATTGATAAGTACACTTAATTTGCTTGGCTTACAGAGGAATTTCTATCGCGCTAATTCTGCTCTACTCACCGGTCGACGGTGATGCTTGGCTTTCCGTTCCTTTCCTTTGCATTGTACGCAAAACTATGATAAGATTTAGTTTCATCGCAATGCGGACCTAACAACCACTACTTCCCAAGCATTGTGGACTTTGTGGTTACAGTAACTTGATGTGCAATCTACGTTTGTCCTGGCATTCCTATGTCTTGTTCTTGTGCACAATTGTCCTCTGCCATTCATATCGAGGCCAGGCAAGCGGATTCAGCCGCAGTTTACGAGTTGGATCTTTGTCTTCTTTGGTGTTCTATCAAATTGATATTTATTAATGTAGTCCTGAATATCTTGAATCCCGAATGCTGACCGTTTCTTTGCCCTTAAGACTGGCTATGTCTAGCCGCACTTGGTGCCTCCAGGTTATATAGAGTCTAGACACATATCTAGGGCTTGCCGATCGAAGCCTCTGAACCGCATTTTAATGGAAAAGATGCTAATTCGAAGGACTAGAACGTTTTCTTTCTTTCTATTTGCAAGCATTCTGGTTTCGATCCAGCTGAGCATGACTGGCGTGGTGGCCACTAGAATCATCCGAGACATGAAATTTAACTTTAAATTGAATAATTATGTGAGAGACGATCCTGGTTTTTCCAAGCTTCCCAGCGTTCTGCTAGACCAGCTGCATATACCACGCCGATCGTCGACCTCGTCGGTTTTCCAAGAAGCTCTGGCGTTTCGAAATGGTAAAGAATGCATCGTCTCGGCACCTTCGTCATGGAGATTAGGCTATTCTCAACTTCAAGAAGAAGAAGATGATGATACAGAGCTATGTGATAGCACGGCCGTGCATATAGCCATGACGTTGGACGCTACTTATCTGAGAGGATTGGTCGCCGAAATTCTATCGATTCTCCAACATGCTGCTTGTCCCGAGAATGTAGTCTTCCATTTCATGGTGTCCGAGCGCCAACATGATCTCAAGGCTACGCTTCAGGCAACTTTTCCATACTTGCGCTTCATATTATATCACTTTGAATCGGGAGAATCATTTACCTCGGCTCCGATTTAGTTGTTGTGGATGACATTGCCAAGCTAATGCACCCTCGTCTCATGGCTCAAGGTCTGAAAAAAACCAGAACAGCTGGCTCCGATGGTACCACTTGCTATAACAGATGGCAATGGGATATAATTTTAATTTTTTTAATTTTATTATTATGATGTCATGTTGCCACATGTCAACTCAAATCCAGATACCAAATTCCAAAGTTTACATCATCTTCTGTCCACCAATAAGTTGTTTACAAAATAGTTTTTTAACAAAATAAAAAAAAATATTTTACAAATCCCTAAGTTATACTTTACAAAACAGATTTTAATTTTTTTTGATAGAGAGCAACTAATACAAAGTCAAAAGAGTTTGACTTGCAATCGATTACAATATACCTGCTGAGGCAGGTATAATAAGATAAATTTAATTTTATATTATGGAAGTGAAATAAATAAAGAAAAATGAGATAGTAAGTTTTTAACACATGTTTTAGAAAAATCTAGGCTAATATAATAATGTTATATTTAAACAATTAACTCTTCAATATCATAATTTTAAAATTAATTTGATCTTTACATCATTTAAGTTTGATGTTTTTTAGCTTTAAATGAAGATTAGAAGTCCATTGTATTTAAAAAATTAATTATAAATGAAGTTTGAAATTTTATGTTATGAGTCGAAATTAATGTTTAAGTTAATAATGATGATATATTTTAAAACTTTTAATACAATTTAATTAATAAATAATTAAAAAGTAATTAAAGAAAATTATGAAATTAATATTTTTAATAAAAAAATTTTAAAAAAAATAATGACATTATTAATTTAAAAAATAATAATGAAAGTTTGTATTTACAATAAAATCTTAAAACTTAGTTTAGTTTGTTGAGTTAAGGATTTTATGAACCCACTTGTGATTGAAAATATTGGTATAAGTACATTTAATATTATTATATAAAGGAATTATTAAAATCAAAACGAACTTTATCTCTAATTTTTTTAAGTTACATATTCATTTTTCTAAAAAAAAAAAAATCCATTTACTAATTTTATTGTTTAACCAATATTTCATATTTCTAATATTTAACCAACAAATTAGAATGCTTTCCAAGACTAACTTTACAAGAATTAGTCATACTCCATGAGGTAACCATGTGTGACACCAAACAGAGAATTGACCTTCAATTTTTTTTATAAACATTACCAATTTCCATACCTCTAATCATTTGTCTTCAAGCTGAACCCCATGTTTTTTACATCCTTGATAGTAGGCCCAGATGAAAGAGGGAAGATTTGTGAAATTTTATTTTCCATCACATGTACTAAGGCATTGAAAATCATACAATATTTACTAAAGTTTACCTCCAATTGGTTGCATCCCAACAAGTTTTCATTATACCCTTGAACTACCTTAACTCCATGATTGTTCCATGATCAAATAGTAATATATGATTTGCAAACAGTAAGTCTTGTGAGCACCATTTCATTCGCCAACAAACCACCTCTACTTGTTCCTTTTTTTCAGCAATTAACCTATTTAAATCTTTTGCAATCATCAAAAATAAAAAGAGGGATAACGAGTAGCCTTATCTAATTCCCCTTAAAGCTTTGAAGAAACCTGAGGGGAAACTATTTATTAGGATAACAAAGACGGCCGATGAGACACAACGTAGGATCCAATTATTTTTTTATAACTTCATACCCATTTGCAATAAAATAAGTCGTATGTGCAACCAATTAACCTTATCATAAGCCTTAGTTAAAGCTATATTCATCACTACTATTGGGAGGTTGTTTAATTTGATAGGTTGTATATGCTCTTGTGTTGTTACCACAACACCATGTATCTATCGATTGAAGAAAAAAACAAATTGTTCCTCGGAGATCACTTTAGGCAACATCCACTTTAGTCAGTTTTCTATTATCTTTTCAATGAATTTGTAAATGGCATTAGAAAGAGAAATGGGCTTGAAATCCTCAAAGGATATGGGTTCATGTTTTTTGGAATCAAGGAAATGAACATAGAGTTTAAATCCCATAATACTTTGCTTTTAGATTCTCCAATCACCCTTAAATCCCATCTTCTAATAGATTATAGAAACCAAGATAAAACTCCACAATCCAACTATCTAGGTTGTGACTCTTTACCTTCTTGAACAAATACAAGACTCCCTTTACCTCCTCTTTTGTTACAACTACTTCAAGGATTTCATTCATCCTTTGATAGAAAAGTCTTGGAAAAAGTCTTACCAACCTCAATTGATCATCTATGCAAGAAAATTCATGTTCCTTGAACAAATTTTTAAAGTAATCCTTGCCTTTTCTATATCTTAAAAAGAGTTAACCTTGGAACTATCAAAAAGGTCAATATCTTGTTTTGTATTTACACTTTTCCTAAAATTTACATAATTGTGAGAAAAAAAACTAGTATTAGTAGCCCCCTCCTCCATCCAAATGGTTCTACTTTTGAGCCTCCATTCTATTTCTTCCAAATCCAAAAGAGTAAGTTTTTTTTTGCCTTCGGGGGTTTTTAAAGTATCCAATTATTCATTTATGAAAATACTTGGAACATTATTTACAAATAGGGAGGATATGCTTGTTAAACACTTTCTTTATGTGTACTTGATTATCCACTCATTTATTCTTTGCTCGACTAGATGCTAGCATCTTAACATGTTTAAGGCAAGGAAATTTTTAAGAACCCCTCATAAATTTCTATGTATAATAAAATGGCTAAACCCCCATGATATATAGGAAAAAATGAAGGCTATTTTTTCATTGTTATATTATGTATATATAACTTTTTGGCAAATCTCTCATTGAATTATATAATCTTCTAAAATATTGGAAAATTATTTACTAAATTAAAAAACCTTGTAAAACCTTAGGGAATCTTTCACTAATAAAACCTTGTAAAGTCTTTGCAATATTTTCCTAAACTATAAAGTCTTGTGAAGCCTTGGTGAAAAGCTTGATAAAGTATAAAACCATGTATAGTAATATGAAAACCTACAAAAATTTATAATTAGGTTATAAATCTTAATAAACGATCACATAACAAGCCCTCTTTTGGTGATAGTTTGGTACCTCATTGTTGGCCCTAGGAAAAGTCAAACAAAATTCAACTAGAATTCTGCACAGAAAGATGAAGGTGATGGTCGTGCGACGAAAGCAGACATGATAGAAGGAACCACGACAAAAGAGGAATAAAGCAAGTCCAAAAGCAAATTTCGATTGATTTTGCAGGAAGAGTTAGTTAGACTAAAAGCTTGTTTTAGTAATAAAGGATGATTGTATTTTGGGATGATAGTGCCTATTTTTAGAGAAAATTGAATGCATTAAACTAGAAAGACATCCTGTCAACAGATAGTTGAGAGTCAGTCAACAATTGAATCAAGAATCGTAAAAGTGGAAAAGCTTATTAAAGCACCGACCCAAGTTGTCTGCAGGTTGGTGGTCAAGTGAGTGGGTCGAAGATCAATCATAGAGAGAGTTGCTTAGCCAGAGCATCGATCCAGGCTATGTGTGGATCAATCATGCATAGAGAGAGAGAGAGACCAAATCCAAAGAGCATGAGATGAGATATGAATGTATGAATTGTAAAGAAGATAAAAATAAGAGTCTACAAGCTGAGTGTGCAAACCAAAGGTGCCAAACCAATTCTCATGCCAGATGAAGAGAACCTTTGTGGCTTTTTCCCGGATGGGTTTCCACATTAGTGTTTTAAACATTTTAACGAATGCTTGTTTAATACAAATAAGCCCATATGAATGTGTCGCACAGATTTAATGGTGAATGAACTTATGTATGTGTCACACTTATATCGATTTAACATATGTTAATGCTTTATGATCATGTTGTCATATATGTTGATGGAATAGTACATGGTCAGCTTGAATGAATGTATGAGAATAGAAGTATAATTCTTAGTTTTGGTCGAGTGACTTAATAGACTTATAGAGTGGAATCTCCGACATAACTGCAAAAACCTGGTTCTGGAAGTCCCCATAAGATATCTCGGGTGATACTACATATGCATCACAGGTGTTGCTGATGGATATCTCCTCGGTTGGGTCGATATCTTCGGTCTTGTTGATGAACAAAGGGTCTGAACTTGGGTTGACCAGAAGTTAGGGCAACAAATGGTTCCATTGGGGGATAAGAGAAAGCGCTCTGAAAAATCGAAGAAGAATCAGAAGAAGAGGAAGGTCGACCACTCATCTGGAGTCATCGTCCTCACCAGTTATGATTACACTCTTTTGACATAAACAGTGGCAGAAGTTGCCAATTAAAGCTGTAGAAAAATGGATGAAATACAAACATAATTTATAAGCATCATAACAGATTTAGTGCAGACACTTTGTAAAGCAGTAAAACAAGTTCGAGTGGCAGTAGACCAAAGTTGTACTCAACTGTGTTGCTGGACCAAGCTGGTCCATATGAGGAGCGACCTGTCGAGGAATCTCCGACGCCAACTCCACCTTTAAATATTCAAGTAATAGCTCAAAAAAATGACTTAGGTACACCAGAGATAAATACTATGGTCAAGGACCTTGGTCATATCACTATGGACCTTTCTGCACTGCCTATGTATCAAGTGCATGCCATTCAGAATGGCGTAGTATCCAAAATGAAGAATAGGGAGAGTGTGTTGGTTAATTAGGTAAAATCCTTGCACAAAATTGTTAATAAGTTGAAGAAAGCAGTCCAAGATATAGAGTAGAAAGCAAAAAATGTCGCAGGAGGACAGACATCGGCTAGATGTGGTTGTTACACTAGCTTGTAGCAGTTTAACAGATGAAGGTATCACAAAAGAAAAAAAATTCAGAAGCCAAGGTCTTTCAACTTGTGAAAGTGGCGAGAGCCTTCATAAGCGGGTTGCGGAGCTAGAATTGTAGATAAATCCCAATACACCCCCAGAGGTACTGGAAAAACAAAGAAAAGTAGCAACCAAGGCTGTGACGAATATTGGAGAAGCAGAGGAACTTTCTGCCAAGGCGGTCGAGCAATTTTCTCACTCATGGGAAGCTTTGACCTATGATGAAGAATTAGAACAAATAACGGAGCAATTGCATACTGTTGAGGAAAATTTCAACAAAATGAAGATCGATGAAGAATTAGGTGAGTGTTGGGGGGCTAATGGCCCTAGGAAAAGTCAGATAGAATACTTCCAAAATTCTGCTCAAAAAGATGAAGATTCTGGTCGCGGGATGAAAGAAGCTATGACAGAAGTAGCCACGACAGAAGAGGAATAAAGCAAGTCAAAAAGTAGAGTACAACTGATTTTGCAGGAAGATTTAATTAGACTAAAAGCTTGCTTTTATTAATAAAGCATGATTGTATTTTGGGCTGATAGTGCCTATTTTTAGAGATAACTGGATGTATTAAAATAGTACGACAGGTTTCCGACTGATAATTCAGAGTTAGTCGACGATTGAATAAAGAATTGTAAAAGGGGAAAAGCTTATAAAAGCACCGACCCAAGTTGTGTGTGATTTGGTGGTCAAGTGAGTCGGTCGAAAGTGTGGGTCGAAGATCAATCATAGAGAGAGCTGTTTAGTCATAGCACCAATCCAAGTTGTGTGTGGATCGATCATTTAGAGAGAGAGAGAGACCAAAACCAGAGAGAATGAGATGAGATATGAATGCATCAATTGTAAAGAAGATAAAAAGAAAAGGCTACAAGCTGAGTGTGCAAACCAAAGGTTCCAAACCAATTCTCATGCCAGATGAAGAGAACCTTTGTGGTTTTTTCTCGGATGGGTTTCCACATTATATATTGTCTCTATGTGTTTCAAATGTTTTTACGGATGAATGTTTAATATAAATAGTCCCATCTGAATGTGACACACATATGTAATGGTGAATGAACTTATGTCTATGTCACACCTATACTGAGTTAACATATGTTAATGCTTTACAATCATGTTGTCATATATGTTGATGGAATGGTAGATGGTTATCTTGAATGAATGTATTAGAATATAAGTATAATTCCCGGCTTCGATCGAGTGACTTGATAGACTTATAGAGTGAAATCCCTGACATAACTATAGAAACCTAGTTTTGGCAATCTCCATAAGATATTCAGGTGAGACTGCATATGCGTTGCAAGTGTTTTTGATGTAGTTCTCCTCCATGGGGTCAATATCCTAGGTCTTGTTGACGAACAAAGTGTATGAACCTAGTTCGACTGGAATTTAGGCCAACACTCACTCTAACTATCACAGTACATAGAAATTCACCATACTCTAGGAATATTCTTGGAAAACAACAATGAAAATTTTCATCAACACGAAAAAATAGAATCAATGTTAATATGAGGGCCCACCAACATGTTGATCCTCTTTTAGTTCTCCATGCTATTAAAAGGCCCCATTGACACCTCATTTATGAACACACCTTACCAAATATCATTTTAAGAGAGCAATACCAATGCATATAGGTATATTTTTAATGAATCACAAATGTGGGAAAATATTACCAAGAAACTAATAGCTTTCCTATGTATCTTAATTTATCCCAAGAATTCCTTGCATACTGAATTTTGGATTATTCAGTCAAATAATGCATAGTATCATTAATTCTAACATAACATCATATACACATCTCTATGTGGAAACCAGAAAAACATAGTTAAGCATGTCATACCTTCTCAGATGCTTCACATATCCCTTTTTCCAAATCTGTAAATCCATATTTAAAGTATCCCCATTACTACAATAAAAACATTCACAACGCAATGGTAGGCTAACCAACCACAAAATACAATGCCAACCCTACAAAAATCCTTTGAGAACCATAAAATTCAATAATAAAAAAACAAGAAACATGTCAAAATGCCTGAAAAATGCCCAAATCGAAAGAAGCAGCAAAGACTATGAGATTCCAAGTTGCTCCACCCATGGCCTGTCCCAAACACAATGGAACTTGTTATAAACAATGTCATGCCCCCCCTGCATGCCCAAATATGTGGCTATGAATGAAGTCTTATCCCCTAGGCATTATGCCCCAAACACCCACAAAACCATTATTGATGCATCACAAATCATGAGCTTCACAATCCCCATGTTTCTTGGGGAAAATTTGGATCTAAGGCAATGGGATTCATAATTCTCCTAGATACAAATGGGTCACTATAATACCTGATAGTAAATATCAACTGCCCTTCTCATGTGGACATTAAGCAACTTTTTTTTTTTTAACAGAAACTAGAAAGAGGTATATATAAAAGGGGGCTGTGCACAGCCATTCAATACAAGATAGAAAGCTTCGACAGTTTATGTACAACAAAATTGCTGCACAGAATAGCTAACCATGGAACTGTCCCAAAAACCCTGCATACATACTGCTCAAAACTTCTGAAAATGCTAGAGGGGTATACCCTTACAAACTGCTTACACAACAGGAGACAAAAAAACATTTAGACATAGCTAAAGGGAACAGATTACTGAATGCCTCTATTGTTTCTAGGCTGGACAACAGATTCCTCCTCCATAGGAAGAACAGCTTCTGCAACTTCACCATTGACTCTGCTGGCCTGGTTCATTTCTATGAAACGCTAGAGATCTTCTTGTATCCTGTCCACTATCCCATGGATTTCCTGAAGACTACTCTCGTTGTCATCTATAAGAGCATCGTGATTGCTTATTTGATGAGAAGTATAGCTTACAGTGTCAGCCATTTTCTTTACCTCCATGCTTATTTCTTTGGTGTCCACGACATTGATAGCCAGCAGTTCGTAGAGTCTGCGTAAATTCTTCTTAATGTCCGCCCATTCTCCACCCTGCACCATTCTGGTATCTTCTGTCGAAATGTTCAAACGAGCAAAGATATTGAGGAAGCTGGCTGAATTGCCAGGAACTCTGCCTTGAAGAGCCACCGAGGGATGCTTGAAAAAAGAACGGAGCACCACGATTTCTTGAAACAAAGAGGCTTTACCTTGCTGTTGAATGTCCAGCGTTCCCACGGCACCTTCTAGCCATCCCTGACCAGAATCCGAGATCCCTGGAACGCTATGAGCTGCAGCCCGGGACACTGGATGGGTTATTTCTGCACAGGTGGAGAGGGCTGCGAGAACAAGCCACTCTTTCACCACCGAACGTGAGAGGGGGAGGACCTACCACGGGAGGCCCTGAAGCCACCCTTCACTGACGCCCAAGACTACCTGCCACATAAATCGCTGAATTTCATAGAGACCAGGGCTAGCAGAGGAGGTGTTCTGGAGCGGCATTCTAGAATCACAGAGAGATGGAGGACAAAGATAAGCGGGACGCCAAACGTGCGAGGGATAAATGCCAATTACCCAAGGCCTTAAGGCCATTAAGACTGAATCGACTGGATGGAGGGAGGACCGAGGAGGAGGCCACGCGGCGGGGAGGATAGTGCTGAGAGTTAAATGCATGAAGTCGGCAAAGGACAAGGGGAAGGGGGGGGCGAAAAGGCACGGGAGAGCATGGAGCGAAGGGAGAAGGGGGAAAAAGGGGAGGGGAAAAACAAAAACCATGGTGACCAAGGGAAAAACCATAAGGCTAAGCCTATAATTCCCAAGCAAGAGGGCGATCCAAAACTCAATGAGGAGATTAAGCCAAAGCGAGGTCTTCTTCATCATTACGGGATGAATTTGTGGAGGGGGGGGTCCCCATCTTGTTTAAAAATACCTTGCGGAAGAGAAGCCCCAATATTGGCCAAAGTGTTAGCTGCATTGTTGTTTATCCGGAGAATATGCAAAGGCTCATAGGAGTGGTGCATAAGGGGTTTTACTTTGTTATACAGGCGACGACAATTAATTGCTCCCGAGGGGTATCCATTAATCAATTTGGAGATGACATGCTTGGAGTCTCCAAATATTAAAACCTTGCGATAGTTTTTAGCCTGAAGAATCTGAAGACCTTGTAGAAGAGCCAGCCATTCTGCTTCGTTATTGGTTCTGTTCCCTAATCCCTAGGCGAAAGAATGTTCTATATTTCCACCGCGGTCTAGAAGGACCCCCCCCCGCTCCTGCCACCCCTATGTGGACATTAAGCAACTTGCAAAATGAGATTCAATCCATAAAATATGAATGAATGTACTTCAACTTCGATTTCCATGATCGATAGAAGGAGAAATATCCCCTAGTATATGCCATTTTTTGAAATCAAGGGTGAATGGTAGATTCCTAACAATTTTTGTGGGAAAACAGAGGTTTAAATATATTTTTAAAGGGGTGAAATTGTTTTATCTTGCCTCCCATTTTTAAATTCGATGGGGCTAACCTTCTATTCTTTAAAAATAAATAAATAAATGTGGGTTGATCATACCTAATGAGTATTTAATAAAACATTAGTCCATTAAAAATTTAAAACCCCTAAATTTATCCCATGGGCTAAGATTAACCCCTAAAATTTTACATGGTTTGAGGTTAGACGCAAAAGTATCATACAATTTCCAATTAATTGTGATGAGGAGTTTGAAATCTTCCTCAACTATCCTTTCTACCTCCCCTATAGACTTTTATTTCATTATGAATTTGTTTAGACTTTCCAAATTCCTTCCCTTATCCTCCTATAATTCCTCCATGTTGAAACTAGTTGGACAATATCATTGTCAATTAAATAGAAACTTCAAAGAAATCAATGAAATAGTCTTCCATAGGATCAAGTCTGGCCACTTCTCCCCAAACCTCCCTTCAAGAAAGGGTAAAACTTAGATCCCTACCAATGATAAATTTGTTATCTTTTAGGGTTTCATTCTCTTTGAGTTGATCCTATAAGTACCTCCAATTCCAATAATGCCCATACAAGTTAACAATATTGATAAAGTTACCAAAATATTTATCTTCCCCCTCTAAAATGATTCCTTCCTAAGAAATCTGATTTGAAATTTCACTAATGCTAGAATTCCAACCAGTCACCGTCAACATAACATCAATTCCAAATTATAAATATTTCAGACATAATTTCAATGGTCTTGGAACCTACACACATTGTTTCTTGAAGAAGAATCACATATGGATGGTAAACAAAGAAAACAACTTCTAAGGGCTTGTTGTTTTGGCACCTCCCACCCCTTTGATATAACGATCATGGAATCACCTTCTTAGGGGTTTTTCTTACTCTAAGATCCCCACATATTGTCAATTTTTTCCCTTCGTGAACTTCCTTATATGACTTTGGCATATATTTGGATATGTTTGACTACCTTCCTTAGATTTTTTATTGAGGATAACCACCTTCTACAACGCCTTTTTCCTCCTCCTCAATTAATTTTCAAGAATGTAGTTGGTAGTTGGAAGAAAAGTGGGCCTTCTTCTTCTTCTTCCTATAGGAATTAGCAACCTCGTATTCACTATTCAACCCTCCCTTATCAACATTAGTATTTCCCAAGAATTCTTGTGATCCAGAGGATGAATGCATAGAAATCCTAAAATGTAATGAGAGAGAATGCCCTACGTTCTCTCCTTCCTTATTCCCTATACTAAAAATACCTATGGATTTTTTCAGAGGAGATAAACACTAGTCAAAAGAGGAAGGAAGTTGCTTAAATTATAGAGGAGTTAACTTATTATGATCAAGTTGAGATCCATCTCAAACTAGAGAAGCCTAAATATTTGATGTTGGAGGAATAAGTGAGGCAAAATCCATCAAGAGAGTAACCCATAATTTTTCTTCTATCATAGAGGACACATCCTCCTTACCACAATCAATATTCTTATGTAATGTCTCTAAAGCCCAATCCTTTTCCATCTATATTTTATTCTTTGGAACCTAGTTTTTATTTTTGGAATAGTTCGTCCATAGGTGCCCTACTTCATGGCATGGAAAACACTAGACGATCATCTTCCAATAGTCTATATTTTATGTGAATGACCCCAATCCCCATTCAATTCCATTTTAGCCTACAAAACTTCTCTTAAATCCAATTCCAAAATAAACCTCTCAGCCCATTTATTTAAGGAGTTCAAAAAGTCTTCTTTGATAGGAATGAATTTCTCAAGGGAATTTTCTACAACCATTAGAGCCTCTTTAGTCCACAATTCCAAAGTAGGCCAAGGGAGGAGAACCCATAAATGTTGTATAACCATAGGTTTTCTAAGTTTATCAAAACCTGATGACCACCATTTAAGGACCAATGTAGAAGGCCCTAAAAGTCACATTTTTTCCATTATGAGATCCATATCATGTTTGCAGCGCAATTCAAAATATGTCCATCCTTTAACTAAAATTTGGCATGTAACCTAACAAAATCTTCCATCATGCATCCACCCAACAATTCAAAGAGTCACTCTTATCCATCTTTCCCATTTAAGTTTACATCATATTCGATCTAGATTGAAAAATTCTAAATTCTCAATTGTGAACTGAGGAGAAAGAGAAGTTGACAAAATCCTAGGTTTAGTTTTACAGGTATAAATTTTACAATCCCCTTGGGAATGAATTATATCAATATTTGAGGGGAGCAATGTATGTACTTGGGGAACCAACCTAGTGATCTATTGTAGTGTCTGTACCATGATATGTTTGGGATCCATTTCCTCAACTCCATCTAGAACTAGATTTTTACTACCTCCTGCAAAGGAGTCTAGAAGGACAACATACTTAAACATGAATTCCCAAACCTCCATTAATTCCTCGCGAGATCTGAAGATGGCCTATGGACTCAAGACATCGTTTTTAGCATATTCAAGGAGTTCTTCCTCGTGGTCCATAACTTGGTAGGAACAAAGAAACCCCAACCTTCAATTCCAATGATCGATATTTGAATAACCTATTTTTACAAGGCCATTTTTATAGTGATGATATAGTGCTTTGGGTGAATGTGAATCCTACAAACTACACACCCAAAATATCTAGGAATCATTTTATACATAATTGAATCCAAATTGCACGTATTGCAAAAGACTCTAACCACATATAAAGGTACAATATCTACTAAAAACTTATTAGTTTGATTCCAAGCACCCCGATTTTCTCTTCCCTTGATTGGCTTGGGATCTAGCCATGCTTGGACCCTACTGGCCTCATTTCTTGTTGTAGTATTCACCTTAATATTTAGGGATCCTATATCCAAGGCATAATACAACTCACATACACTCCCTTTCCAAAATATATTAGTGCACTAAGAACCACACTTGGATTTATTATATTTTTTTCTAAAATGTTGGTATTTGTCTTGAAACCCCTAGTGGAAGGAAAATAACTCAAGGAAATTAAAGGATCAATTTTCATGTCACTCCCCTTATAGATAAGGATATGTTTTACATAATTTTGTCCTTTTCTTATTTGATCCTATTTATCTAGTTTTGTATAAGAATATTTGGGATACTTAGTCCCATGTCTTATATAATGATTAAAAAAAATAGTTATTGGGTCTTAGTGTATTTTGTTTCTTCTACTTCTACCACCATTTCCATTGTGATCTCTATTCATGAATCCATAGCCATTGTAGATTCATAGCTATGATTATGTTGTCATGGAAATTCTAATAGATCATCAAGCAAATAATACCAGCTCCATATCAAAGCTTCATCATGTTCATGATGCTCCATGCCAATTTTGACTAGCTCTAGAATGCTCCTATAAAATGAGTATCATCTCAGCAATAGGCATCACCCACTACCAAAGTTTTTGAATAAAAAATATAGTTCCACACAAACAACAATAGAACTCATATTACACATCAACCTAAAATAACCATTGTAATTAAAACCAGCGTAGATCCAAATCCTAGGCTCTATCAAGCGCCGAGAGGGATCAAATATCTTCGCAGGTAGATTCAAACCAAAAGACACATCTTTTTTTTTAAGGTCCACATATAATATTTTTTATTATTTTTTATTTTGTTATAAACTAACATTACAACATTTCCCCATACATGGTTTTAAAACCATGTGCAAGGCCCTCCTAAACCATGTACAATAAAACGATGGGTTGTTTAGAAGGCCTTGCACATGGTTTTAAAACCACAAACCATGTGCATAAAAACCATGTGCATGGTTTTGGTTTTAAAACCATGTGCACATGGTTTTAAAACCATGTGCAAAACCATGCACATGGTTTATGGTTTTAAAACCATGTGCAAGGCCAACATTTTTTATTATTTTGTTAAGTAAAAATATTAGAACATCTCCCCCATATTGTGTTTTTTTCCTCACCCATATTTTTTTACGGATAATTAAATTTTTACTTTTTTATTGTTTTGTTAGGTAGGAACATTACAACATCTCCCCCATATTAGGTTTTTTTCTGGCCGACATTTATTTTGGCCTATAATTAAAAAAATATTTTTTATTAATAAAAATAACGTTACATAATGCTACGTAACGTTACATAACGTTACAAGATCTCCCCCATACTGGGCTGTAGAGCGCCTCTCAGCGCAATTAGTTTCTAAATTATACAGATAAAAAAAACAAGAGCCACGTTGTGGCAATGTCCTCGACATTGTCACTAGCTTTATGATCAACTATGAGATTTATTTACTGTTGTAAACAATTCTTTATGGTACATTTATACTTGTAAATAATTATTTATACATTTGTTCTTATCAAACTGGTAAGTGATTTTTTGTGATACATTTAATGTTGTAAATTATTTTTTATACATTTATTGTTGTCAAATTTGTAATTGTATATTATTGTAAAGCCTCAAAATGATTCTTTATACATTTGTTGTTGTCAAACTTGTATGTGTATATTATTGTAAAGCTTATAGATTTCATTATAGGACTTTGAGTAAGGTTCCTAAGTAGTATTTATGCATAGACACCCATGTAGAAATAAGGAAGAATGCATATTTTATATCAATAGTATTTTAATTAACATCGGATCAACCATCATGGGAACCCTCACTTGAAATGTAATCTATATAGACTTCTAGAATTTGAATAGTTTAGAAGGACTTAAATAAATAATGCATATTTATGTATGATATTCTTATATGAAAGCCTAAAACTAAGAAGGTAATCTTCATGTTATGAATTATGCATTATTATGTATGAGATTCTTAGATGAATACATAAACAATGGCAAGGCTTGTGGAATTTGTTGTACACACTTGCATTGAATAATCTTGTTAAATGCTTGTTGTTAATATGAAGACCTATTCGATATTAACAAAAACTAAGATTAGAGTTAATATTAATGGAGTGAAGAGTGACTTGAGAATATTTCTATGGGGACATTGACACAAGTAGAAAAGCATTTTCATGCATTTCCAACTTTTTTTTAAGAAAACATGTACTCTATTTTCTTTTAAAAAAAACCTCTTCAAATTGCATATTTTGACCCAAAAAAATTGAACTTTTTATTTGCATTGAGATATACCAACATAGGGGAAGATAGGTGGGACCAAAGATCAATTTTGAGAGTTCATTGTCCATATTATCCAGGAATATCCCTCAAGATATCCTTTGAGAAACAACTATCAACTTGAAAGTAGAATCAAGTGTCAATTTGAAAGTAATAATAAGAAAAGTAGAATAAGTGTCAATTTGAAAGTAAAAATAAGAAAAGTAGAAAAAGTGTCAATTTGAAAGTAATAATAAGAAAAAGAAGCATGAGAGTCAGAACCTAGAACCCAAAACCATGCGAAGTTTTTTTCACTATTTTCACTAAAAGTTGGTGAACTTATATTCATTGTTTTCACAGAAAGTTGTGAACTACAACAGATTAAATAATCTAGAGACAACAATAGACTCCTTGATGAAGGTGCTAACATAACCATATTTTCACAACATGAAAATAAAAACTTGAGTTGCATCACCATCTTAACAAATAATGAAGTTTAGAGCATGAATACATTCTGAGATTGCAAAACAGTATTGTAAAGTAGTTCAAGGACATTTATGCCCGCCTTTAGAGTTCTTCAAGTTAGCGTAGCAGTCACAGTCGTCGAGAGGGTAACCATATGCTCAAAGAAGCACAAAATTACATTTACCAAAGCATATAAGGTAGAACTGAAGACATATGTTCGCTCGGCCATCCAACACACACATGTGTTCCAACCACTCCAATGGTTCTGCTCCTTGGGATTCTAGTTCTCCCAATCGGCAGTAATATTCATCGTAGTCATATTGACTCATGACTTCCTCCTCAATTTGGTCGGCATTACTGTTGACCCTCTTCCTTTGTTTCTCGTCGTTTGTCATCAACCACAATTGGTTGAAATTATCATGACTCCTCTATATTATGTCGATTGTTGCACTTTCCACTGAAGGTTGTCAATTGTGCTTCCTTGCCATATGTATATGGCCATATGTCTCCCATCTTTTTTGTTCGTATTTTCAACATATCTCTCGTTGTTTTTACTCAAATTTCAAGCAGGAGAACTCATTGGAAGTATAATTAAATTATGCATCCAATGAGTACCCACATTGGATAATTTTGATGGACCTCGCTGCCCCAAAAACAAGAAATACCTAAAAAAACGTGATGAGTACTCATCATCACATTTTTTTAGGTATTTCTTGTTTTTGGGGCAGCGATGTCCGTCAAAAGTATCAACTATGGGTACTTGTTGGATCCAAAATTCATCACATTTTTCAAGTATTTCTATTTTTTAGGGAAGTAGGGTCCATCAAAAGTATCCAGTGTGGGTACTCATTGGATGCGGAATTTAGCCTTGGCATCTTGACCTAAATCAAGCAAGACTTAGGAAACTCCTCATGTGCATCAAAATGTCGAATTCCATGGTTTTATGGACATGTAAGCTTTGTCACAAAACCATTGCCCTCTTAAAATTATATTCACATCTTCTATCGATTGAAATATAAACCCCACTACAACAAAAACTGGATTTAGCATATCTTTTTGCATCCTTTTTTGCGTCTAGACCCTCTTTCAGTGTATTTTTCTTCATTTTTTTGATAAAATGGTGCAATTTCACGGGTTGGTGCTATTTTAGGCGTTTTTTGTGTCCTTTTTCTAAATCTGGCGCAAATTGTGGCGTAATTTGCACCGGGTTTTGTACCTAGTTATGCGCCAAGTTTTGCATCAGGTTTTGCGACATATTTTGAGCCTAGTTTTGCACCTAATTTTGCGCCTAGTTTGTACATCTACTCTTGTTGCGCCCCCTTTAACGCCCATGTTTGCTTCAACTTGTACACCCTTGTTTTCATCCACTTTTGCATCATTTTTTACATCCACTTTTGCATCCACTTCTGCTTCTTTTTTTGCATCCCTTCATGCGCCAAGTTTTGCATCAAAGTTTACATTATGTTTTGAGTCTATTTTTGCATCTCATTTTGTTTTAGCTATTTTTGCATCCACTTTTGCATCCATTTTTTCGTCCACTTTTGCACCCACGTTTTCATCCCTTTTTGCATCCCATTTTGCATCTATGTTTACGTCTTTTTTTGCATCTACTATTGCATCCACTTTTTTCGCGTCCCAATTCCCACCTATTTTTGCGCCTACTTTTACACCCACTTTTGCTTCAACTTTTGCATCTTTTTTTGCATCCA
>LPNX010458795.1:204329-269736 GCA_001517045.1 Pseudotsuga menziesii | reverse complement strand
AAAACTAGATGTAATAATAGGTCCAAAACTAGATGCAACAATAGATGAAAAAGTGGATTCCTAACTAGATGTAAAATTGAACATTAAATTGACCACAAAATATAGTGTATCGATGGACATAAAACTAGGCGTAACACCAGGTGCAAAACTGGAAGCAACATTTGGCGCAAACAAAAACTTAAAATGAGACACAATTTTAGATGCAAGACGAGACAAAACATTGGATGTAAAACTAGACATAATATTGAATGCAAGATTGGATGCAACATTGGACACACAACTAGATGCAATATTAGATACAAACATGGGCGCAAAACTAGGCACAACACTTGGTGCAAAATTGGGCTCAAACATAGATGCAAAAAAAGACATCAATCGGGATGCAACACTAGGTGCAAACCTAGATGCAAAATATGATGTAAAACGAGACGAAACATATGGCACAAACATGGATACAAAAAAAGACGTAAAACAAGATACAAAATTATATGCAAATTGGGATGCAACATTATAAGTAAATTTTGATGCAAAA
This sequence comes from Pseudotsuga menziesii, assembly GCA_001517045.1. NCBI lineage: Eukaryota > Viridiplantae > Streptophyta > Pinopsida > Pinales > Pinaceae > Pseudotsuga > Pseudotsuga menziesii. Next base: position 269,204 of record LPNX010458795.1, on the reverse strand, counting down.
CTAGACGCAATATTGGGCGTAAAATTGGATGCAAACCTAGATGTAGAATTGGACACATAATTTTATGTAAAACATGGTGCAAAATTGGGTGCAAGACTCTATGAAAAACTAGGAGCAAAATAAGACGTAACATTGGATGCAAAAATGAGCGTGAAACTGGGTGCAAACAAGGATGTAACAAAGGACGCGAAAAAAGATGCAATAGAAGTTGAAAAATTGGGCACAAATAAAGGCGTAACATTAGATGCAAAAAATTGGGTGCAAAAATGGACACAAAAATGGATGTTAAAAAGGACAAAAAAAAAGATGCAATAGACGGCGTTTTACAAAAATGTACAATAGCGCCTGGTTTAGCGCTGGATTGTTCACCACAATTATGAAAAAATTACACTAAAATCCGGCGCTAAATCCAGTTTTTGTTGTAGTTCCCTATCCATCCTTTCCCTAGTAAATGAAAAATGAGCCCATATTCCAACACAAAACACCAATACTTATGAATCCACAAGGTGGTTCAAATAGTCAACACTCATCTTGTGACCTAAAAACTTTCCAACTAATGCTTCACTGAGCAATAAACCTATCTTCTCTACTTGAATCTTTCCATACAAATCATAACCATTCTTGTAAAAAAAAACACAATATATCCATACAATAGACAACAATAGAGTGAACACAATAATGTAGATAAGACTCTTAAGATAGGTCAACACCATCAATTATTACTTATGGAAGGAATCATTCCACATGCCATGCTTGTTACAATACAATACTCACATCTAACGTCAATAAACTTTCCCGATACAATGATACTTATGTGTATTTATGCTATCTCCTGAGTATTTGTATTCCAAACCCCTTATTATTATCTTATTTATTTTAACTAACTACTGGGAATATTTATTACCCGCCAACTTTTAAGTGAGCCTCTTCACATTGCATTCATTATCCCCTTGTGTACCTCCCTAGGTACCCCATATTATCGTCCCCGTGTACACAACATAAAATCAAACTTAGATTTTACATCCATTACTCTTTGCATAATATGACCAAAGGTCAATTTTATAACATGACATTTTGCATTGCAATAATCCATCAACAATTATAAATCCCCCAACACATGCAAGTACCTTATAACTTGAATTTCAACATATTTCAACAATATCAAAGTGAAAATAAATCATCATTGTTATTAGTGTCTTTCCCTACACCATACTTGAGAGAAAAATAATTATTATGGTTAAGAAAAAGTAGTTCTCCAACTCTACACAAACTTGGTGTTCCCTAATAGACCCTTTTAAAGAAATCCAAATATTTTGTGTAATATATGACTAGCTCCTTGATGATCCTAGTTTCCTTCAGTTTTGGGGCCTCCCACCATTATCTATAGGAAATCCTAATATTATCAGACAATATACCAAGATCCAAATTTATTACTTGAAATAACATCTTGTTTCTAGAAAGTCACATACCCCATAAAACATAACAAGAAAAATCTCTATGAACCTTTATAGTAGGATATGCCTCTCATGATTCAAAACATTCCAAAAGAAATACCTATTCCAATTAATATACATATTAACAATATGAAGGACTTCATTCCATACTAGTTTGGAAAATGAATAAAATATAAAACGACGATCATCGTATTTACCCTCTAATTTCCAAAGAATATATATATATTCTCCATGCCAATTTATTTTATGTCCATTATTCTAAGTAAGAATCTTATTGGAGAAGGATAACCAAGTTAAGGTTCTTATTTTGTGTGGAAAACATAGCCTCCATATCACTTTCCATCATGAAAACATGTCCCTAGGTAAATCATTTCCCATAAGGGATTCATATGCTAATTTTGTAGCAATATTTTCTATAGCTCTATTCCATGTCCATTTAATTTCATCCTCCTGAGCTTGTAGATATATTGCACTATTCCTTAACAAAGATATGTAATAATTCCATTCAAATATCAGGTTGCCTAAGTTGTAATTTTAAGTCTTCATTTATTTTCTCGAACTAAAAACACCCCCTAGGAACCCCTTGTATGGATACATATTCTGACCATGTGAGTCCTCACTCTTGTAACTTTTCTTTCAAATATTCCAAGAGTCTAAAATTCCCGCTATATCCAACCCATATATCTTCCCATAATTTGAGTTTTTCATCTTTGTGTGTGTTCCATGCAACTCATCTTCTTATAACTAGGTAATTCCTTACCAGTCTCTTCCAAACAATAGAAGCTCGTGTGATAAGTTTTCTCTCAAATCTAGTCAATTCCTCCAATGAGTGGTCTTTGATATGTTTAGACCTCGATACTTTACCCCATAATCCTTCATTGGATATAAACCTCCACAAATTTTAGTTTACAAAGTATTACTAAATACATAGATGTTCTTAAGGCCCCAACCTCCACCCTCATTTTTTTTATAATTTTGGCTATTTAACAAGTGGAATTCCTTATGTTTGTTTCCTTTAAGTCCAAATAAAACTAAATAAATTGCTCCTAATCTTGTTCATGATTCCTTTATCAACATGTGCAAATGTTAACCAATAAATTGGAACGCTTTCCAAGACTAATGTTACAAGAATTAGTAATACTCCATGAGATAACCATGCATGACACCAACAAGAGACTTGAACTTCAATTTTTTATATAACCATCACTAATTTGCATACTTGTAATCATTTGTTTCCAAGTTTAACCACGGGTTTTTTACACCTTTACCAATAGACCCAAACAAAAGAGGGAAGATTTGTGAATTTGATTTTCTTGGTCTCATGTACTAAGGATTTGATAATCATACAAGATTTACTAAATTTTTCCTCTATTTTGGTTTCATTCCAATAGGTTTCCATTATATCCTTGAACTACCTTAACTCCCTAATTATTCCATGACCGAATAGTAATATATGATGTGCAGAAAGTAAGTGCATGAGCAACATTGCATCTTCCACCAAAATACCTTTGTTTATTCCTTTTCTTTTGCAATTGACTTTACTAAAATATTCTACAATCATCAAAAACAAAAAGGGGGATACAGGGCATCCTTATCTAAGTCCCCTCAAATATTTGAAGAAAACCGAGGGAGAAAAATTTATTAGGATTACAAAGGAGTTTTATGAGACACAATGTAGAATCCAGTTAATTTTGTATAACTTCATACCTCTTTGTGTTGTTAAGAATATTGCACCTTCTGCAGACAGAAGCTGTTCCTCTGGTCTGAATGGTTCAGATCCAGAACAAATGAGTAAATGACAAAGGATGAAGACCTTCCCTGAATGTCGTATACACCTGGAATACTGCTTCGATTGTGAACCTGTGTACCTGCAAACATATCAAACATGCAAACACATCAAAGCTACCAGAAAATCATCTACTTATCCATGTTAGTGACTAAGGAATCTAACAACATGTACATGTGAAATCAAAACAACAGTAATGTGGGACGGAAATCAGCTTTGGATTAAGAATGTATGGAGAAGCTTACAACCATTGCCTTAGTGTTGGAAAGGCCCTCCACAAGACAAACACTTCATCCCCATAATCTCCAACTTTTCTCTCTATGCTCTCCAATGATTTGGACTAGGTAGTCAATCCAATAGCATAACAATACCTCTATAGTTTTCTTCCTCAACTATGGACATGAGCTTGTATTTATAAGGCTCAATGGATAGGAATAGTTGAGAGAATTATGGGTGAGGTGGATCCAAGATCCTACCATGGGGGATCTCGAGCTCAAACTAACCCATAATGATAGAGATAAGGGAGGACACGAGGCTCATGATCTAAAAGCCTCAAGAAACTTCTCTTTTTTCCATTTTACCTAGGGTACCGCTTTTCTTCCCTTATGACAGAGCGGTTTAGATGACAACCACTTTTATACCAAAGACCATAGGTGGTGGCACCGCTTCTCGAAAACAAGATACAAGTGGTGCTGATCAAGGTACCGCTCATTGGCCACAGGGAAAGCACGGTGCTAGGTTTTTTCAAGTAGAATTGACAAACAGAGCAAGTTTCCACTCTAAGTGTTGGGATTAATGGAAAACATGGAAGTTAAGGGTCTTATCACATGATGGTGATAGGATTTGGGTATAATAGAATGCCCCCCAAAGCATGAGACTTATAGGGATACAATAAGCGAGAGCTTTGAGAGAACAAGTTGTCACTTCGAGATAAAAATGTCAGCTCGGTCGGAGAATGTCATCCAGTAGGCATCTATAGTACATCAATACTTTTGACTCAGAGACAAATGAAACCAACTCATGGTTGTGGACCAATACAAGGAAAATCCATGAGAGGAATAAACAAGCATGGCCACTAGAATACAACGTAGATCCATGTGATAGAGGACTCAAACTTGGACATAGCTACCAGACATACAACGTAGATCTATGTCATGCAGATGCAAATTTGAGCATAGCCACGACCATATAAATGTGGATCCATGCTAGATATACAAAACTCCATCGTAACCTAGAGAAAGCAATGAGCGCTAAACAAATACCCAGGGTCTTCATCTCGTCCTCCACAAAGTACGATTCTATCCATGTGATTACAATGATCCAAAGTCGAACATGGTAGAAACCACTTAATTACCAGCTGATGATGTGAACCGTTAACAAGTGCAAGGGAGATCACCATTGATGTCAATGATTTCCAAGGTACCCTAGTACAAACCACTGAGTGTGAATAGATGTCCTAATGTCGAACACCTAGTCGATTCTATCGATCAAAGGTCAATGATGTGAACCTATGTCGAGAGCGAGAGAATCTATCATTAAGGAATACAGATCTCAAGGTACTAAATTTTGTTTCTAAGACTATTTCCCAGATGGCGAGCTGATGTTGACGAGAATAGTCTCGTCGAAGGAGGGCCATGATGAGTCCCACATCGACGACACAAAACTTGAAACATAGTTCTGGAATGATGTGAATGTATTAACCATAAGACTGACTCAAAAGTACTGACACAAAGACTATTTTGACTACAGAGGTCAACTTCTTCAACTTCCCTTTGAACATCGAACGGCATGACAAAAGACTTGGCAGCATGACTAAACCAGACAAACACACCGTGCAATAGTGGACAATGCATTCTTTTGACAGACTCAAAGGAGTGGCATGACTCATGAAAGTGGATTGTCATGGAGATCAGCTGAATACCCAATTGATTGAAATGATATGCAGACAAGTGCCATGTTCAAAGGTAACGACAAACTACTGCCACTATTTGCAAAATGATTCCCTTCCCAATTTCCCCATCATGATTGATGAGTGCCTCTTTTCGGTTTTACGAGTTCAAAGAGGGTAACAAACACTCGTTATAGCTCATCTGAAGAAAAGTCCAAACTCATATGTTTTACGAACCTGAGAGAGGAGGGGTTCATTCCCAAAAGAGGGTGTCTCAATGTTTAATTTAACGAGTCCAATGAAAGAAAACTCGGTATCATTCACGTTTAGAGAGTCTGAACGACCATGGAAGAAGACTCAAAAGGGTCCTTTTTCATATGATTTAGTCCCTAAGGCCCGAAAAAGTATAAAATAATACCTTAGAGAACTCTTCCACTCATGATTGGCTGGAGTGTTCCTTTTTTGTAAATAGTCCATCCGAACCAAAAAAGAGATAACCTAACGTCAGAGAGACGACTCTTCAAATGCTTTAACGAGCATGAAGAAGACAAGATCACTCGACAATATTTTCGTATTTAAGGAGCCCAAAAAGAGTTTAAAGAAGACTCCATTAGGTCTCTTCTCACAATGAGATATTTTATGAGCCTGAAAAGAATCAGAAACGGACTCGGACCTTTGATGCTAAGTTTCGAGAGCATGACCAAAGTGTCGCAATAAACGCTCAAAGACTTTTTCCGTTTTATGGCAGTACGAAAAAGTAAAAAACGAACTCCCAAAACTTTACTGCTACTTCTCTTCTATCTTGCAATGACTCAAAAACAATTGTTAAATGCGCCAATAACTGACATTAAAGGATTACGACTAATATATTTTGAGTAATAAACGATCTTAAAACAAAACTATAGCATGTCAAACCCAAAAATGTATATAAAAGTCATGTAAATAGTAAAAAATCAAAACATTTTACTTTTTACCCATAGTGGAGAGCCTTTGGAGCATTTTCTTGGCCAGATTTTCAGTTGCTGATATTGGAAGCATCCACCATCGGTTTCGTGCACCGTAAGTTCCAGGTAATAGCCTAGACCCTACTCTTTCATTTTATGCCTTCAATTTTGATTTTTAATGGTGTTTTGGGCTTGTATGGAAAGCCCTTAAATCATGGGAGAGGGCACCGCTCTTATCCCTTGCGGGATAAGCGATACCTCGCTAGAACCACGCCAAAAACATAGCGCACAGGCGGTGCCGACCGTGGAGAAATAAAAATAGTCACACAAGAAAAACTAGCTCATTTTAATTGATTTGGATGATTAAGAATGATTCTAACAAGTCTTGTGATTGTTTTTGGCAAGTTCTTGCTAATAAAAAATGGTCATATGGAAAGAGAGATATCATGATAATGATGACGCCTTCACCGAACGGAATGCGGGTTGCATAGCCGCATTGAGAGACTGCAGACTCTTAAAATTCTTCCACACACCCAATATGGTATCACATGAGTGATTACTAGAGCATATACCACATCCAGAGAAACAATATTTCAAGTTTGGTGCTCACATTTTGAAATTTGAGGTAGAGGACATCTACTTCCTGACTGCCCTTTCGAGACAAGGCACTCCCATCTCACTGAATGGTTCCTATGGGGGGACATTACTGCTCAGGAGTTGATAGACCGTCACTGCATTCCTGCGACAAGGACATCGGGGAAGAAAATCCCTATAAAAGCAGTGATGGATGGACCTCTATGGACTATGTTGTTTACCATGCAGAGAGTGATGGGAAGCCAAGGAGTGAACTAGGCATCTAGAGCACATATGCTCTATGCCATAGAGGCCATGGTGCCTACAATCTTTAACTAGGTGGAAGCCCTAATTCCAATCTTCAAGGATCAGCTGACCAAGTGTCGGTAGGGGTAACTGAAGCAATTTGGTTTCGGTTCCATTCTAGCTTGCTTCTTCTTCGAGCGGGTTCCACAGATGAGACCCCAGGTGGTCTTTACAGATCTGAGAGCACGGGACCCTTGTATGCAGAGGTGGGTCCGGATTATGGCCTATACTAGAGCAGGCAAGGGGAAGGTAAAGTTTGGTGACCCATTCTTTCGATGGTTGAGAGATCAACTCCTCACGGTGGAGGATTATGTATATTCAGGCACTGACTTCAACGGTGACTCTGATCTACTGCTCCCACCTGGTAGACAGTGGGGTGACATCGGTAAGAAATAAAAGACCCTAAAATTGAAATAGTGTTTTTATGTTTTTGATGTTTTATATTTTTTATGTTAAGTAACAAGACTTGAATGTTTTCATGCAGACATTGGAGTAGCACGACTTGGGGGAGCCTCCCCATTGGATAGACGAGTCAGAGCCTATTTTTTACCGCAGGGTGACGATGTGACCGGGGAGTTGGAGGAGAGCCTGGAGAGGTTGACTCTAGACATTCCCGATGCTTCCATTGACGACCTCCCACTAAGGTATCAGAGGCCTACAGTGGGAGTATCGGGTCGCTTTAGCAAACTGCTACGTAGGGTAGCCCGAGCAGTGATGTGTTACCACGAGCATCATTAGCCAATGAGTGCATGATGTATACACTGAAAGATGATAGCTTCAAGATTTTGTATGGTGATTTTTTACCTGAAAGCCTACGTGCTTCAGATGAGGTCTCGTGACCTATTTTTTGTAAAACATGTTCATATATATATATATATATATATATATACAGACTTTTACCTGGTGTTTATATGTCTCAAATGGTGAATGTATTTTACATGAGTTTTATGTGTCTTTAATAGTTTATTTACAATGAACCAAGTTTGATTTTCATGTCGTGAATGGGAAATATGCCAATCTAGGATGTAATTAGCCAATGAGTTAGCAACTACATTACGTTCCCTAGGGATATGCCTATAGGTGATAGTTTTAAATGACCTTTCTAACAAGCGTACCCTTCAGAAGAGACAAAGAAGCACTGGATTCCTAATGGTATAAACATGGTTTAGATGACAAACCACTAGTTGTGAGTCCACCAAGACTATCAAGTTGCAAACATCCTGGGAGGAAGCTTCAGTCAGAAGACCTATAACTGCTCGATACTCGGCGATATTGTTGGTAGCGGGAGCAATACAAACCACTCCTGAACTGACCAAATCATAAGCTGGGGAATGGAGAACCCAAACATTTGAGGCAAGATTCAAGATGTGGTGGCAAGCACCATTAGCGAAGCCGTAGAAAGCCATATACTTTGCACGACCAAAACATGGTATAAACAGATACGGACACTAAACTCAAAACCATATTGAAAATACTTAAGCACACTGAAAGTCAATCAATATACATATATACAAGATACTATCTAAGAGAGATCTAGGCATAATACCTCTTCAGGTACAACCCATTACGAGGCTGCCCTAAAGGGATTCCATCATAGTCTACAAGCTCGTAGGCCCCTTTCTCTAAAACTTTAGAAATAACGAAAGGACCGTACCACATGGATTTGAAATTTCCTTTCCCTAGCTTGTCATATCTCTGATCGTAAGTCAAAACTAAGTCATATTCGTTAAAGGCACGAGGTTGGATAGACTTGTCATACTGCGCCTTGACACGTTTATTGTGTGCCTCATTAGCCAAGGCAGCATCTCTCCTAGTTTCGTCAAGGTTGTTCAAGTATAAAAATTTATCTTCCTCTGTGGAAGTGTTTGGGAGAAGTTCAACAGCAAGTTTCAAGGATGGAATCTGACATTGAATTGGTAAGACAACTTCGAGTCCATAGACAAGTTGGAAAGGTGTGAAACTAGTAATTGTTTTCACCGAAGTCCTGTAAGCCCAAAGAGTGGAGAAAAGGATATGGTGCCAGTTGGATTTATGGTCTATAACCATCCAATGAAGCATCATTTTCAAGACTTTGTTAATGGCCTCTACCTGACCATTAACTTGTGGATAATAGGGCGTAGAGTTTTCATGGCGAAAACCTAGCTTGGCACTTAGTTCCTCCATCATTTGATTACGGAAATGTGATCTGTGATCAGTAACTATGGACTACGAGACTCCGAATCTAGCTATCACATGAATTAATAGGAAGAGAGCGGCAATCTTACCATCTTCCGCATATGTAGGCATGGCTTTAGCCCACTTTGTAAAATAGTCAACGGCTACGATGATGTAACCATGCTCCCCAGCTGAGGTAGGATTACAATGCATATAATCAATCCCCCATTTGGAAAGTGGGCCAAAGGCAATGACGGGATGTAGCGGAGTAGGATGAGTGCACTTTTTCAGGTAAAAATGTTGACAGGGTGGGAATTTCTTAACAGCCTCATGACAGTATTTAAAGACTAAAGCCCAGAAATAGCCAACGTGAAGGATTTTTTGGGCTGTAGCCATCCCAGATAAATGACCTCCACATGCTCCAAAGTGGCAATCATTCAACACTTGTTCAGCTTCCTCATAGGTGAGGCATTCCCACGTCTATGCAAAGTGTCATTCAAGATGAGGTAGTATTTTGCATGGTGACGGATATGGCAGCGATTGTCATGGGATAGATTTGGCTGAAATATTTGTGTTTGGAGATAAATGAGCAAATATCCATACCATGGATCAGTAGTGCTTATCAGGAATAGGAATTCATCCGGAAATGAATCAATGGGCTCAAATTCCAACGAAGCACAGAGAAGATCACACATGAGCTCGGCAAAGACCAATGATTTCTTTGATGTGGCTTTGGAAAATTCCATATCAAACTCTTGTAGTATGACTATCCATTGAGATTACTTTCCCTCAAGCACCTGACGAATCAAGATGTAATACATAGGGTTCTGGTCAACCAATACAGTGGTTGTGCTGAGCAAAATGTAGTGACGAAATTTTTGAACAGCAATGATCGTGGCCAATGCTAATTTCTCCATGCATGAATATCGAGTTTCGGAATCCATAAGATTCTTACTAGCATAGTAGATCATGTGCTCCTGACCGTGGGTATTTTCCTGCACCAAGACCATAGTGATGGTAGTAGTGGAGGTAGCAATATATAAGAGAAAATCCTTTGAATAATCAGGGGGGTGTTTCACGGGTGAATGAGTCAGAGAGTGTTTGAGATTATCTAAGGCTCGTTGGGGTTGGTCATCCCAATAGAACGGATTGTCCTTCTTAAGGAGACGCATATAACCGTGGGTTGTCTCTGCAAAATTGCACACGAAACAGTGGAGAAAGTTTTCCTTCCCTTGCAAACTTTGGAGTTCTAGAAGGTTGGTTGGGGCTGGTAGAGCTAAAATAGTGGCAATTTTCAATGGGTCTATCCAGATGCCATCCTTAGAAACCACAAAACATAACAGGCGTCCCGTCTCAACGCAGAAAACACATTTATGCAGATTGAGTCGTATATTATAATGATGGTATCTTAGGAAAATGTCTCTAAGATGACCAGGGTGGTCCTCCTGTCACTGTGAATGAGCAGGGAGGTCGTTAAGGTACGGTTCAACAATATGTTTTATATCGTGAAACGCATAGGACATAACACGCTGGAAAGTGGCTCCGGCATTTTTTAAGCCAAATGGTAACTTCCTATATGCAAAGGTTCCCCATGGGAAAATGAATGTCGTCTTGCGCTGATCGGTGGGTAAAATCTCAATATGATTATAACCAGAAAATACATCCATGAATGAGAAGATGACACTTCTGACACAGTGATCGATAATCTGGTCAAAATGTTGAGTAGGAAAGTTTCCTTTGGGACAAGCTTTGTTCAAATCTCTAAAATTGAGATAGACTCTAATGGTGCCCTGCTTTTTATTGACAAGGACAATGTTCGATACCCATTCCATCAGGGGTACGGGATAAATAAACCTAGCTTTGAGAAGTTTCTCTATTTCAGCTTTAATAGTTACGGCCTTCTGTGGATGGAATTCCCTTAGTTTTTTCCTGACAGCTTTAGTAGTGGGATAGGTTTTTATTTCATGGACCACAATGGATGGGTCTATCCCTAGCATTTATTCATAAGACCAGGAAAAAATATCACGAAATTCTTTGAAAAGTGCCTTGTATTCTTCAGATTCTTCTGCCGTGCAGTTCTGCCCAACATGAACATGCTCAATGGTACCAGGCTTGGCTGATATGTCAATCAGAGTTGTTTGAGTAATGTTGCATAGGTTTCCTTCAGAATCTGTGTCTTGCAACAATATAGGATTTTGAGTTGTGTTGACAATATCAGTGGAAAACAGGGATGCAAAATCATGGTCTGTCGAACTAGTGTTGGGGAGGAACGAGGATCTATGATGGTGATCCTCCTAGATAGGCTCATTCGCATTCATGATCTCCATAATGGAATCATCAGAAGGAGAAGTCTCAGAGAGATAATCCAGAATAGGAATAGATGGTTCTAACCAGTAGGGCAGGTGGTAAGGCTCCAAAGCCACCAAATGAAGTTCATCAGTGTGATCATCGGAAAGGGTTTAAATGATTTTGTACATTTCTTCATGCGGACTCAACGAGGTGGACTCAACAATTTGTTTGCCCTTTGGATCATAATCAGATGATGCAATCATATTTACTGTCACTGTGTCTGTGTTAGGAGGAGTGGACAGAAAAATCCTCATAAGGGATGAATCCTTCAACATGCCTACCCGAATCGACTGGTAAGGAGGAGGGGACTGGCCTAACATAGGGGCAGTAGACGAGGATTCAGGAGAACCAGTAGAGGTAACTTTTCCTAAAGAAGAATTGTCTTCTTTCTTGTCTGCGGGTTTGTTGCAACTCTAACTTCGAGTTTGCAAACTAATAGTATCCGAGGACATCATGTGAATTTCCTTTGAAGAACTAGAGTTTCCCTGATTAGACATGTGGTCTATCAGTTGCTGTTGAGATAGAAAAGGATCCGTGAGAATTGCGAGTGCAGGATTAGTTTTCAAAAATTTGGTGATTTCGTCCCGACGAAGACACTCTTTTGTGAAATGGTCACCTTCGCATAGCAGACATGGATATTTTGCTTTTCTTTTCCCTTTATCGTTATTGTTGGTGGCTGGTTTTGGATTCTCCTTTTGGTTTCCAAGTTTTTTGTTTTTATCTTTACCTTTCTGTTTATTGTTACTGGGTTTTTGAATAATCTGAATAGAATTGACCTCGGCGAAAACCTTGGGAGTCGAAGGAGTAGGGGTGGTAGTCTGGGGTTGCTTGGTAAGTTTTGCTGCTGACGGGGACTGGATTGAACCAAGAATCCCATCAACAGGGACTTCTGCTGGTGGCTTTGCAGGATCGGTTCTTGGGCGAGGAGCTTGAGGGATCAATTCATACAAAGTTCCAGACTAGGAATAGACCAAGTCCAGATATTGGGCTTGACTAATGGCGTGCTCTTAAGTAACGAAACTGCCCATAGCCACATCTCGGGCAATCGGAGGCAATAAATATTTAGTAAACCAATTAGCTAATAACTGATCTGGGATAGGAGCCTTAATAAGTCTTCTTTGCCTTCTCGACTCATGGATATGATCGGATATGTGGGTGGAGGTGTTCTATCGTAGAGAAGTTAAGAGATCAGTGCCCATTTCATAACGGATAGGAAGCTGAAAGTGCGTAAGAAATATTGTTGCCAATGAACCAAAATCCACAAACGAATGTTGCGGAAGTTCAATGTACCATTTCGCGGCTGTACCAGTCAAAGTTCGTTGAAAGAGTCTTAAACAAACTGAATCATCCATAAGGGAGTTTGAAGAACACCACAAATGGAATGTCATGACATGGTTTTTTGGATCGTCTCCCTGCTTCCCATCAAACTTTGGAATGTCCAATGGTAACTTTACCAGAATGGGAGGCCACGAGGGCTTATGTCGAATGGGGTCATTAATCAACTTGGACAAATCAAGCAAGTCCAAAGTTGTTAGGAAAGGTAACTGACAATTAAGTTGCACATACTGGTAATATTGATATGGTATATAAATACCAGCAGGACTGTAAGTATACTGATAGATAGGTTGTTGTGATGAAGAACTACCGGAAGATCCACCCGCAAGGGGTTGATTTCTGGGATCAGGACCGTTAGGACCGTCGGGGCCTCCAGGAGGAGGACCACCAGGAGGCAGATTACCAGACCCTCTGGGACCCCTGGGAGGTAAACCTATGGAGCCATTGGAACCACTAGGATGAGGGCCACCAGACCCTCTAGGACCATTAGGAGGGAAGCCACCAGGCCCCCCAGGACCACCAGGACCATAGGACCATAAGGAGGAAATCCACCAGGCCCTCCAGGACCATTAAGCCCGCCAAGGGGAGGACCTCCATAAGGTGGTCCTTTGGCACTCCCCGCAGTATGTATAGGTATCCCCCCATATCTGGCATGTAGGACCAGTTAGGTTGCCCCCATGGCATAAAAGTATTACTAGGATATGGAATTCCATCATAAGGCATTCCTGTAGGGTTGGGTGGATAATTAATGTTTCCTACAAGCACTTGATTTGTTGTATAACCATACCCCCAAGAGGTTTGATTGGTTACAGGTTGTGCCCCCAAGGGCTGACCTGAACTGGATGGGGGTTTAACCACATTTGTGTGGGTAGGAGGGACATAAACTTTAGATTGCTCTATACCAGAGGTCTGTCCTTGACTAGGTACAATTCTAGTGACAGATAATTTAGGTCGTGCCAGGGGTTTCCCCCTGGAACTAGAAGGTAATGATGAAACAGGAATTGAATGTTGAGCCCTAGGTGCAAAAGACCTGGGAGGATTGGGAACAGACATAATATGGGAGGCGATGGGGTTGGAATTTTGACCTAGATTAGGTGGCGTCACTGTGTGATCTAGAATCGGTTCAATGGGTCTCATAGAATCGACAAGCGAACAATATACCATAGGAACAACCGCGGAATGTGATGGTGGTGTGCCCAATATGTCATCTATTTTCTTTTCAATCTCTTGTGCACAGAGAATAGCTACTTGGTATTGTCTACGTTCTTCTTCATCTGGTGAAACTTCTTCAGAAAAGTTTAAACGGGTGCCAAATGAGGCAATGGCCTGTCCTATAGAGGTGTCCCAAAATGGAGCATTGGGACCATAATCTGGATAGGTAGTATCATCAACATGACCTTCTATGGGAGACTGGAACGAAGTATTACCCCGAGAAGGTTTTTGGACCAAGTGAGGCTAGTGTGAAGGATATGGTCCTTCGCTTTCTGCAACCACATTCTCTCCCACTTGGGAGTTGGTAGCAGCTCCTTGGTCGATAGCTTCCATAGGATTTTCTCCTGAAATAGGAATAAAACCAGGTGGCAAGCCCCGTACTCTTCTGGACTGTCTTAGCTAGGCCAGTTTGTACAGCTCCTATCTAACCTAGGGTCTCAAAACTATAAAACACACCAAAAATTTCCCTACTCAAGCTATAGGAAAAACAAGCAAACTTAAATGATAGGAGGAGTTCAGATAGTCAAGTCTCTCACCAGGATTGTCAAGAAGGTGCCACTCGCGATATAACTCAAGGGTACGTGCGTAGTAATCTCCCTGAATGTTGTTTTCAGTGTATGGCTCCAAGCAAGATGACCAAAGGGATTTTCTCAGATAGATAAGGTATCCTAGTGGGGTCTCCCGATATACGCAAGGTACCTGGGAGCTCAAATCAGTAGTAGTGTTGTCTAATGCATAACCGTTCACGAGGGGCCTTCCGATATACAATCGAGTATGTGAAGTACCTTTCTATATACCTCAAGGGTACATGAAAGGCTGTTTGATATACCGATAGTATGTGGAAGAACCGTGCGAGTCCCGGGATGTAATGCAGACGAGTAATGACAGCTCCTACGCTTAACGACACCCAGACACGTCTCTAACCTATCACTCAAATTGCTATGTAAATTTTAACCTATAACTAACATTAATTTTAAAGTGGACGGTTAGGTGAATGTATGAAATTTTGACAGAAAAAGTAAAACCATGCAGTATGCATATGCAAATATTTCACTTTACCGTTCGTGGTATGCCTACCTATGGGAGGGAAAGAGATTATTTTATTTTCGTTTAAAAACCAAAAATTCCCAAACAACTATCTTGAACAAATCAAAATCAAAGACAAGCAACACATTCCAAACTTATTCTTCTTTTCTGAAAGCAATCATAAGGGGAAGAGTCTCTTTTCCTAAAAGAAAAACAAGAAGCACTCTACATGCATATGCATTCTATTTTTCGATTTTTCTTAAAACATAGATAGATCTAACTTAAAACTACACTATTTTTTCTTTTGATGAGATAGTACTAATGCAAAAGAGACAAAAGAACACAGAGAACCTGAAAGCTTGTGAGGCTAATCAGAGATCCAATGCCTTATGCTCAATAATGATAATGACCTAATCTCAGTAAAAAAAAATCTTTTTAACAAGCCAAAAGAAGTCCTCTATGAAAACAAAAACTGAAATCAAGATGCTAATCCAATGGTTTTTCTTTCAATCTTTATAACAGAAATGAAAAGAGAGCTCACTAAAACCTAATCTTTCAAAAAAGAATTCCTTTCACAATCACAACCAACAAGCACGGAAGGAAATGAATAATCAACAAGCCTAGTCTAGCTTTTGAATTCTTCAATCAAACCAATCTCTTACCATAAAATTTCCAACCATGAGCATTCAGATTCTAACACACAAGCCTGACAGTGCAGGGCTGAAAGAAAACAAACTCATTTTTTGCAAAAAATGATGAAAAACTAGTTCTGGAACAAGGCCTACCTGGCACCGCGCTAGAGGGGTCTTGACAGATCGGTTCTGGATGAGCACCGCTTCTGGATAAAGGGGACTCAGGCAGTGGTACCGCTTATGGCTAACAGAGTTCAGGTGGTGGCACCACTTCTTGCCAATAGCACATGTGCAGTTCCCTGAATAGATCCAAAACACAAGGAGAACGAAAGATCAAGTTAGAAATTGATCAGATCAAGGCAAAAATTGATGGATTGACAGTAAAAAAGAGCATATAAAGTCGAAATAGTTCAGATATGAACAGATCTGAAAGTTTCAAACCAAAATTTAGTAAGTCAGATGGTAGATCTGACTAAAGAGAGTTGGAGATGGATCCTGGATTTGGACAAGAGTTCAAGAACTGAGGAAGATCATATCAACTGATATTTGCACTGATCCCCAGCGGAGTCGCCAGATATGTTGTCAAGAATATTGCACCTTCTGCGGACATAAGTTGTTCCTTTGGTCTAAATGGTTCAGATCCAGAACAAATGAGTGAACGACAAAGGATGAACACCTTCCCTGAATGTCGTAGACACATGGGATACTGCTTCTATTGTGAACCTATGTACCTGCAAACACATCAAAGCTACCAAAAAATCATCTACTTATCCATGTTAGTGACTAAGGAATCGAACAACATGTACATGTGAAATCAAAACAATAGTAATGTGGAACGGAAATCATCTTTGCATTAAGAATGTATGGAGAAGCTTACAACCGTTTCCTTAGTGTTGACAAGCCCCTCCATGAGAAAAACACTTCATCCCCATAAGCTCCAACTTTTCTCTCTATGCCTCCAATGATTTGGACTAGGTAGTCAATCCAACAGCATAAAAATACCTCTATAGTTATCTTCCTCAACTACGGACATGAGCTTGTATTTATAAGGCTCAATGGATAGGAATAGTTGAGAGAATTGTGGGTGAGGTGACTCCAAGATCCTACCATGGGGGATCTCGATCTCAAACTAACCCATAATGATAGGGATCAGGGAGGACAAGAGGCTCATGACCTAGAAGCCTCGAGAAACTTCTCTTTTTCCCATTTTACCCAGGGTAGCACTTTTCTTCCCTTATGACATAGCAGTTTAGATGAGAACTACTTTTAGACCAAAGACCATAGGCGGTGGCACTGCTTCTCAAAAATAGGATACAAGCGGTGTTGATCAAGGTACTGCTCACTGGCCACAGGGAAAGTGCGGTGCTAGGTTTTTTCAAGTAGAGTTGACAAACATAGCAAGTTTCCACTCTAAGTATTGGGATTAAGGGCAAACATGGAAGTTAAGGGTCTTATCACATGATGGTGACATGATTTGGGTATAACACTTTGTAATAAAACAAGTCTTATGTACAACCAATTAACCTTATCATAAGAATTAGCTAAATATATATTCATCACTATGATTGGGAGGTTTTTTAATTTTATAGTATGTAGATGCTATTTTATTGTGCCCACAACGTCATGAATCTATCGGTTTATGAGAAAATAAATTGGTACTCAAATATCACTTTCGGAAACATCCACTTTAGTCAGTTTTCCATTTCTTTGCAATGATTTTGTAAATGGCATTATAAATAGAAATGGGTTTGAAATCTTGAAAGGAGTTGGGTTCATTTTTTTTGGAATCAAGGAAATGAGCATAGAGTTTAAATCCCATAACACTGTGCATGAATCTTGAGATTATTCAATAACCCTTAAAATACCTTCTTCTAATAGCTTATAGAAACCAAAATACAACTCTATAGTCCAACCATATAGGTTGTGACTCTTTACCTTCTTGAATGAATACAATACTCCCTTTACCTCCTCCTTTGTTACAACCAATTCAAGCCTATCATTCATACTTTGATTAAAAAGCCTTTGAAAAATTCTTACCAACTTCAATTGATTATCTATGCAAGAAACTTCATGTTCCTTAAACAAATTTTGAAAGTGATCCTTAACTACTTTTTCTATATCTTAAAAAGGGTTAAATTCTTGGAACCATCAGAAATATTAATCTCCTGTATTATTTACATTTTTCCTAAATTTTGCATAATTGTGAAAACATAGCTTCATTTAAATCCCCCTCCTCCATATAAATGTTTCTACTTTTGATCCTCCATTCTATTTATTCCAAATACAAAAGAGTAAGTTTTTTTTTTGCCTTGAGGGGATTTCAAAGTCTACAATTATTCATTACTGAAAACCTATGGAACATTATTTTCAAAGTGGGAGGATATGTTTGATAACTTACCTTCTTTTGACCTAGTTAATTATCTTATATTTTCTTCTTTTCTCAACTAGTTGCTAGATTATTCACCTATTTGAGATTATATGAAAATTGAAGCATAACTTAGTAACTAGAAGAAAGTTCATACAATTTCCAATTAATTGTGATGAGGAGTTTGAATTCTTCCTTAGGTAACCAAGCATGATTGAATTTAAAAGGAGCTGGGGGATTTCTATCCTCCTTGTCCAATTGTAGAAATATATGAAGGTGATCAAAGGTACCCAAAAGACCTACCCAATACATGTACCTTTCAACCTCCCATATCGACTTCTCTTTAATTATCAAATTGTTTTCCAATGCCTTCCCTTCTCCTCCTAGAATTCATCCATGTTGAAACTAGTTAGACAATCTCAATGTCAATTAATTATAAACTTCAAATAAATTAATGAAGTAGTATTCAATAGGATCAGGTCTATCCACTTCTCCCCAAATATCCCCTGAAGAAAGGGTAAACTTTAGATCCCTACCAATGATAAATTTGTCAATTTTTTGGGTTTCTTGCTCTTTGAGTTGATCCTAGAAGGGCCTCATATTCCCATAATTCCCATACAAGTTAACAATATTTATACCCTTCCCAAAATATTAAGCTTCCCCCTCTAAAATGATTCCTTTGTGAAAAATCTGATTTGAAATTGTATTAATGCTATAATTCCAACTAGTCACCAAACCACCCGACTAACCCTCAGCAGTAATAAAACATTAATTCCAAAATTTCAACATTTGAGACATAATTTCAATTTCCTTGAAACCTATACACATTGTTTCTTGAAGAAGAACCACATATGGATAGTAAATATAAAACTACCTTCTAAGGACTTGTTGTTTTTGGGCACCTCCCACTCCTCTAATAGAACAATCATGGATTCACCTTCTTAGGGGTTTTTTCTACTCAAAGAGCCCCACATATTGTCAATTGTTTCCCTTCCTAAACTTCCTTGGATTATTTTGACATAGATTTGTATATGTTTGGCTTCTTTCCTATAAGGTTTAGTTTTTTGTTAACGAGGCTAACCACCTTTTACAACCCCTTTGTCCTCCACCTCAATTATTTTTCATGAATGGACTTGGTAATGGAAGATAAGAGGGTCTTCTTGTTCTTATTCTTCCTATATGAATTAACAATATCATATACACTATTTAACCCTTCCTTATCAACATACAAGTGCCCAAATAACTCTTGTGATCTAGAGGATGGATGCAACAAAATCCTAAAATACAATAAGAGAGAAGTCCTTGAGTTCTCTCCTTCCCTATTCCCTTTACTATACTTATGGATTTATCCAGAGGAGATAAAGAGTTTTTATAAGAGGAAATAATTTACTTGAAGTCTAGAGGAGCTAACCTACCATGATTAAGTTGTGCTCCATCTCAAACTAGAGAAGCCTATATAGTGCCTATAAATTTGATGCTAGAGTAAGAAGAGGGATGGAATCCATCAAGAGAGTAACCATGATTCATATTGTATGATATATTACTCATCCTCCTTACCGCATTCAATATTCTATTCTAATGTATCAAAATCCTAATCCTTTTTTATCCATATTTTCTTCTTTAAAAACTAGTTTTTATTTTTGGAATAGTCCCTCCATAGGTGCCCTACTTCATGGCATGTAGAATAGTAAAAGAGAATATTACAATAGTATAAAGTTTATGTAAATAAATCTAATCCCCATTCAATTTCCATTTTTTCATGTATACCTTCTCCTAAATCCAATTCCAAAATAATCCTTGCAACCCTCTTATTTAAGGAGTTCCAAAAGTTTTCTTCAATATAAATGAATTTCCCAAGGGAATTTGGTACAACCATTAGAGCCTCTTTCCTCCACAATTCCAAAGGAATACAAGGGAGGAGAACCCATACATGTTGTATAACCATAGGTTTTATAAGTTAATAAAAAATCGATTACCACTAACATAAACTGACTACCACAATGGGTGTTGGTCTATTGATCAATGTGCACAACAGAAACAAATAGACAAAATCACACACACAAGTTTCCAAGCATTATATCTTTCAATTAAATGAACTAATCCCTTTACAAGAGGTAATTACAATTTGATTCTAAGCTCTGATAAGTCAGAATGAACATCAACCTTATACAACATTTATCAACACATAGGCATGATGGAATCCTTCACCCTCAACATCAATCTTCTTCCCTTACTGTCACATAACCAAAAAGTCCCTTCCTAATAATACAAACTGATATTTATACTTGTCCTTGGACTCAAGCCGACTTGAATCATTCTCTAGAAGCTTCACTTATTTCCAGACATCACCATACTTCACTAAATACTTCATGTGGCTCACTAGCAGGTTTCACCACCTGGCCTTTTGCAACAATTTCCATACCTTCTCTAGAATTGTTCCAATCACTCCAATGTTTCCACTCCTTGGGATTCTAGTTCTCCTAGTCAATAGTAATATTCATCGTAGTCAGATTGACTTATGACTTTCTCCTCGTTTTGGTCGACATTACCTTTGATCGTCTTCCTTTGTTTCTCGTCGCCTATCATCAACCACACTTGGTTGAAATTCTCACGACTCCTTTATATTCTATCAATTGTCTCCCTTGCCATTGAAGGTCATCAATTGTGCTTCCTCGCCATCTATCTATGACTATTTTTCTCAAGCCTTGATTCCCCTGCATCAATGTCCCCGGGTTGAAAATAATTATGCTCACGGTTTCATAATTCCTCAAGCCCTTCTATTGAAATCCAAGTCACCTCTTCCAGGTCTTTGTTCTTCCATCGGACCAAATACTCTTTCTTCTTCTTAATGATGGTCTTCCTAGCTTCATACTTACTGAGTACTTCCATGACCTCTTTCATCGGATGAACTGGTATTTTCCCTTGTCATCCCATATTCATTTCACTGTCGCTCTTTGAACCTTATTCAAAGTTATACAAGTCAGAAAAATTGAACATCGATGATATTCCCAAGTCTTTCGGCAGCACCAACACATAAGAATCGTCCAAAATATTCTTTAGGATCTTGTACACACCAATATTTTTCAACTTCAACTTGTTATATGTTCCTCTAGGGAGCCTTTCTTTCGTTACGTGTGTGTATACTAAATCACCTTCTACAAATGAATGGGAATATTTCATCCTCAACATCAATATTCCTCCCTTACTATCACAGAACCCAAAAGTCCCTTCCTAATAACACAAACTGATATTTAGACTTGTCCCTGGACTCAGGCCCACTTGATTCATTATCTAGAAGGTTCACTTACTTCCAAACATCACCATACTTCACTAAATACTTCATGTGGCTCACTAGCAAGTATCGCCACCTATCCTTTTGCAACAATTTCCATAGCTTCTCTACAATTGTTCGAACCACTCCAATGGCTCCTTTCCTTGGGATTATACTTCTACCAATCGATAGTAATATTCATCATAGTCATATTGACTCATGACTTTCTCCTCGTTTTGGTCGACACTACCTTTGACCCTTTTCCTTTGTTTCTCGTCGCCTGTCATCAACCACACTTGGTAGGTATTCTCACGACTCCTCTATCTTTTGTTGACTATCTCCCTTTCCATTGAAGGTCATCAATTGTGCTTCCCTGCCATATATCTATGACTATTTGTCTCAAGGCTTGATTCCCCCACATCATTGTCCCCAGGTAGAAAAAAATTATGCTCATGGTTTTCTAATTCCTCAAGCCCTTCTATCGAAATCCAAGTCGCCTATTCCAGGTCTTTGTTATTCCATCAGACTAAATACTCTTTCTTCTTATGAATTATGGTCTTCCTAACTTCATACTTACTCAGTACTTCCATGACCTCTTTCATTGGATGAACTGGTATTTTCCCTTGTCAGCCCATAGTCGTTTCACTACCGCTCTTTGACCCTTCTTCAAACTTATACAAGTCAGAAACATTAAACATCGATGATATTCTCAAGTCTTTCGGCAGCACCAACACATAAGCATCATCCAAATATTCTTTAGGATCTTGCATGGACCAATTTTTTTCAACTTCAATTTGTTATATGTTCCTCTAGGGAGCCTTTCTTTCCTTAGGTGTGTGTATACTAAGTCACCTCTACAAATGAATGCAGTTGTCTCTTCCTATCTCCCCTCAACTTGTAGGCCATGTTTCTCTTCTCAAGTTGTCGTTTCACCTTGTCGTGCACATCCTTCATGTGGTTTACAAACTATTCTGCATTTGCACTCTTTTGCATTCCCATCAACAATTATGCCAAGTTTTCTACTCCATGCGGAATTCTCCCTTGCACAATCTAGAATGGGCTCATTCCCATCGATCTATTTACTAAATTGTTATACTCGAACTTTTCTTGCGCTAACAAATTCTCCCACTACTTCGATCAACCAATAGTTAAACATCTCAAAAAATTTCCCAAACTCTTGTTCACGATTTCAGTTTGCTCATCAGTTTATGGATGGTATGCAAAACTGAACTACAACTTCATTCCAAACTTCTTCTACAAGGTTCTCTAGAAATGACCCATAAACATAGTATCTCTGTCTGAAGTGATACTCTTCGGCAACCCATGCAACCTTAGAATTTACTTGAAAAGTAAAACAAAAATACTTGTGGTGTTACTTGTCTTCTGACATTGAATAAATTGTGCCATTTTGGAAAATATTTTGACTACCACAAAAATGGAGTTGTTCCCTTGTTGTGTATTTAAAAATCCCATCACAAATTCCATGTTGATATCCTCCCATGGAACAATCGACATCGGTAATGGTGCATACAATCCCATATTCTGACTTCTTCCTTTGTCATTCTTGCATACTCCACACTATCGGATCCACTTATTCACATATATAGCCAATCCTATCCAACAATATTTATGTTTGACTAGTTTCTTGGTCTTGTCAATGCCAAAGTGTCCTCGTAGTCCTCCACTATGCAACACCCTGATTAATTTCTCCATCTTTGATCCTCAAGGGATGCATAATTGATGTCCTCTCAATAGGTATCCTTCTTGGCTGAAGTAATTCTAGTATGGAGTTCTGTCACCACTTCATGGTTCCTTTGACTCCTTCCAAGCATTAGAAAAATCCTTGTTGACTTCATAGTCGACCTTCATTGACTCTAACTTTGTAAATTTAACAGTAGTCATCCCCAACAATGAGACTCTTCAACTTAAAGTGTCGAATACCTTATTAGGGTTTCCTAACTTAAGTTTCAATACAAAGGTGTAACTTCACAGAAACTCAACCCACTTCATATGTCTTTGGTTCAACTTTGTCTAAGTATTCAAGTACCTCATCACTTGATGGTCAATAAACAATACAAATTCCTTGGGAAACAAATAATTCCTCCACTTCTTCAGTGCCTAGACAACGGCATAGAACTCCTAGTCATAGATGTTAAATAAATGTAACTATGGAAGATATTCTATTGTGATTACCCCTTTCAGATATGTTGTTCCTTCGACTAGGGATTTCATTGATGTATTTGGTCATGTAAAGTCTTGAGGTAAAACCTTCATTGTAAGTCGGGTCAGTAGTACCCACAAAAGTATTATTAAAATGTATTTTTGAGTCTTCCAAGTCAAGTCAGCCTTGACAGCAAGGAGAAGTCGACCTAGTTAGGTTAATAGGCCTCTCACCTGATTAGTATAAATAGGAGAGGTGCTTCCCTCATTTGGACAAGTAGAACACTCAAGTAGTTGTGCCAGAGAGAGAAGAGACAGTACATGTGGAGGAGAGGAAGCATTCTAGATTTGTTCTTTGGGTCTTACACTACACTTGGTTGAAGTCTATATAGAGGAATTTTTGTTGGGATTTCTTCCCCACAAGGGTTTCCCAAGATAAATATTTTTTTTTCTATTTTGTTCTGTTGTGCTTGTTATTATTTCAAAGATCCTTTTGTTTTTGGTATAACAAGTTTTAAAATATTAACGAGGTATCAGAGCTAACCTGAAAGAAGGCATTGTGCAACAACTTATCCTGATATCCGACAAGCTATGGTTTACTATTCTAGATACCTCTCTCCATAGATCAGATGGAAAATAAGGTCCATTCAACTCGCGCTAGGAGGGTGCATCTTTTTGTTGAAGCAATTTTCCATTCCGAATATTTTCACTTTTTGACCTACCATTGCTGCCATGAGAAACTAGGGAATCATTTTTTTCAAGGTTTTATCCTCAGATTTTAGAAAAGAAAGATACAAATAGACTTATGGAGGATCATATTTTCCTACAGTCATCCTTACAAGTGATCCCAGTTGGAAAATTAGGGTTTTTCATTCAAACCCTAAGTCACCCTGAAGCATATTACAAAAGAATTCAGCATACTGGTAAGTTCTATTCCCTATATTTCCATTTTAAGTTCGCATTCATTAAAGATGAAAAACAACACCAAGATTGATGAAAATATTGAGGGAGTAGAGAAATTCAGAGCATGGAATTATAGAATCATGCTCATCCTTGAAGAACATGACCTAGATGGATTTATCACAAAAGAGGTCAAGGAACCAGAGGAAGAATACACAAACACCAAACAAAAAAATGATATGATCAAAGTAAAAAGGATCATATCTAATTCCATCAAGGATCAGTTGATCTCCCATGTATCTTCAAAGAATACTCCAGAAGAAATGTTTTTTGCACTAACTAATATGTTTGAAGGTAAGAACATCAACAGAAGAATGACCTTGAGAAACCAACTCAAGGGTGTGAAGATATAGAAGACAGATACCATACAATCATATTTCTCAATAGTATCTCAGATCAAAGAATAGTTAGAAGCCATTGGTGATATGGTTGAATAAGAAGAAGTGGTGATGACCACCCTGAATGGTCTCCGTAGAGAATTGGATTCCTTCATTAGAGGAATATGTGCTAGAAGAAATTTAACCAAGTTTAGCAAGCTATGGGAATAATGTGTACAAGAAGAAGGAAGGATAATAAATAGAGAAGAGAAGCTAAATGATAATGAAGATCAAGCTCTAACTACACACACCAAGAATGGAAGAATCAAAAGGAATATTTAAGGTTTAACTCCTAGAAGATCACCTGACTTCAAGAAGAATAATAAACCTAGAAGGGATTATTCATCCTTTGAATGTTACTTGTGTCATAAGATTGGACACATTGCTAGACATTGACCTCTTAAGAAATATTTGTTCAAGAAGAAGAACCGAAAGTACCATGCCCATATAGCTGAAGAAAATGAATAAAAGAAGGAAAGGACCACAGAGAATGGTGACTCTAGTGAAGAGTATGTCCTAATTTCAGCTCTCATAGGTTCAATCACGCATGGAAGTGACACTTGGCTCGTATACAATGGTGCTTCCAAAAATATGATAAAACATAAGGATTCACTCTCTTTTCTTACCCAAAAAGAATATTCACATAAGGTATAGCTTGGAGATGATTATGAGTACCCCATCAAAGGAATGGGAGAAGCCTCTTACAAATTAAGAACTGGAAAGTTCATGAAGATGAAATAAGTATTATATGTTCCAGGTTTAAAGAAGAATATTTTTTCCATCTCAACTCTAGATAAGAAAGGGTTTAGAGTTTCCTTTGTAGATGGTGAAGTCCTTATGTGTCCGAAATGGAAAACAATAGATGATGCTATTGTAATTGGTGTCGAAGGAGGAATCTACAAATTTAAAGGGCACACGGATTCATCCCTTACATCGAGCACCATTAGTCCATGTGAATTGTGGTATAGAAGACTTGCTCATGTAAACTACAAAGCATTTCCAATTGTGAGCAGGTTGTTACAGGTCTACTAGAGATCCAAGTCGATCATGAAGGAGTATGAAAAGGATGTGCTCAAGGAAAGAATACCAAGAATCCATTCCCAAGCAGTAACAACAAAGCAAAAGGGATCTTGGACAATGTAAACTCAGATGTGTGCGGACCAATGTCAACCACTTCCTTAAGAGGCTATCTATATTATGTCTCCTTTATTGAGGATTACTCTCGTAATACTTGGGCATACTTCTTAAAAGGAAAAGATGAAGTATTTGGAAAATTCAAGGAATTTAAGGCTCTTGTGGAAAATCTATCTAAAAAGAAGATCAAAACCTTAAGATCAGATAATGGAGGAGAATTCACTTCAAATGAATTCAAGTAATTTTGTAAGGAAGTTGGGATTAAGAGGGAGCTTACCACACCCTATAATCCACAACAAAATGGACTAGCAAAAAGGAGGAATAAATCCATCATGGAAGCAGATAGATCAATGATACATGATTAAGATATGCCTATGTACTTATGGGAAGAAGCAATAAGAACCACAGTCTATGTCCATGATATAATATCTTAAAATTCTCTCGGAAACAAAAACCCAAAAGAAATGTTCACTGGTGAAAATCCCGAAGTGATCCACCTAAAGATATTTGGCTGTCCCGTATACTTACATGTTCCAAAGGAGAAAAGAACAAAGTTGGACCCTTCAGGAAAGAAGGGAATATTTGTTATATACCGTGAACAAAAAAACTTATAGAATCTATATTCCAGGATTCCACCAGATTGATATCAGTAGAGATGTCACATTTGATGACCATGCATCCTTCACCAAATCCAGAAAGATATTTGCAGATGAATATCATGAAGAAGAAGAAGAGGCTCCTAGAAACACAGAAGATGACATACCAATAGTTATATATATTGAAGAAGATTGGTACTATATAAGACAATCATAACCTAGAAGAACCTCAAGACTCATGGAAACACCCCAGAAGATGATCTCAAAAAAAGAAGATCAGCTTGGGCTCGTGATGTAATCAAGAAAGATATGGTGCACCAAAAGGAAACAAAAGATAAATAATCTATTCAAACTATGTGGCACTAATGAGAAATCTTGTTGATGAAGAACCCACATGTTTTGAACAAGCTTCGAAGAAGAAGGAATGGATGCAGGCCATGATCGAATAATACCAGTCAATAATGAAGAATGATGTTTTGGATGTGGTTCCAAGACCAAAGGACAAGTCAGTAGTTTCTTCAAAATGGATTTTCAAGATTTGTCGCACAAGGATTTTCACAAAAGGAAGGAATTGATTATGAAGAAACTTTTTCACCAGTAGCAAGATATAGCTCTATCAGAATTGTCCTTGTCTTGGAATCCAAGATGAAATGGAAGCTACATCAAATGGATGTAAAAACAAATTTCCTGAATGGAGCCATAGAAGAAGAAGTATATATTGAACAACCACTAGGATTTGAAACCCATGACAAGGAAACACATGTATGCATATTAAATAAATCTCTATATGGGTTAAAACAATCACCTAGAGCATGGTATGGAAGAATTGATGGATTCCTAATGAATTTGGGCTTTACCAAAAGTAAAGTTGACTCCAACCTTTTCTACAAGGTTGAAAATGATGGAATCATGATATTACTATTGTATGTAGATGGCCTATTTTTTATAGGGAAGGAGAAGCTCATCACTGAATGTAAGAAGAAACTTGCAACAGAATTTGAGATGAAAGACCTTGGCACAATGCACTATTTCCTAGGTCTTGAAGTATGGCAGTTTCCTTATGAGATATTCCTAAATCTGGGAAATACAAAGTAGATATTTTGAAGAGATTTGGGATGTTATATTGCAAAGAAATAAACACTCCAATGGTGACAAACCTGAAGCTACTGAATTATGATTCTTCAGGAAGAGTAGATGTCACATGATATAGACAAATTATTGGCTCACTGATGTATTTGACAAATACAAGAGCAGATATATGTTTTGTTGTGAACACCTTGTGTTAAAAATATGGTGGATCCCAGACATGTTCATTTAGTTGCAGAAAAACATGTGATGAGGTACTTGAAAGGTATATTGGATTGTGGACTCAGACATACATCCGACAATGAGTTCAGATTGTGTGGCTATACTGATTCAGATTAGGTAGGAAGTGTTGAAGATAGAAATAACACTTCAATATGTTGTTTCATTTTGGGATCACATGTGATCTCATGGCTTAGAATAAATCAAACACATTTTTCCCTCAGTACAACTAAGGTTGAGTACATTGCAGCATGTTCATCCTATAGTGAAGCAGTATGTCTTCACAAACTATTGAAAGGATTGTTCTATACCAATATGGATGCAATAGATATTTATTGTGACAACCAGAGTTGCATCAAGTTAATAGAGAACCAGGTGTTCCATGATAAGTCAAAGCGTATAGAGATAAAGTATCATTACATCCAGGATATGGTGTAGAGAGGAGTTGTGAAGCTCCAGTATGTTTTTGTCGAGGAACAAGTTATTGATTTGTTAACTAAGCCTCTGTCTCATGTAAATTTTGCACACTTTCGAGACAAGATTTGTGTAGTCCGAAACGACCTCCCTAGAAAGAGGGAGTGATGATGAGATTATTATTGAGGATGAGATGGCAGTGAAGCGCTAGTGCAGAAAATGCTAGTGTGCCTAGAGATGTTAATGAGGTCTGACATTCACTTGGGGATGATACTATCCTCCTTAAGGATAGTATTTCATACAAGAACACTCTCTTGTTGAGAGTGGTCCTAGCCTTTACTAGATGAGGATGGTCCTGTAGACAATAGTGCTCTCTTATGGAGAGTGATCTTGCATTCACTTGGAGGATAGTCTTGCAGACAAGAGAACTCTCTTATTGAGAGTGGTCCTAGACTTTACCAACTGAGGATGGTCCTACAGACGATAATACTCTCTTATGGAGAGTGATCCTCCATTCACTTGTAGGATGGTCTTATGAAAAAGAACACTCTCTTGTTGAGAGTGGTCATAGCCTTTACGGACCGAGGATGGTCCTGCAGACGATAGCACTCTCTTCTGGAGAGTGAGCCTGCATTCACTTGTAGGATGGTCCTGTGGACAAGAACACTCTCTCCTTGAGAGTGGTCCTAGCACTTATCAACTGAGGCTGGTCCTACGGATGATAGTACTCTCATATGTCGAGTGGTCCTGCATTTAGTTGTGAATGAGATATGCATTCAATTGCAGATGATAGTATCCTATCTGAGAAGGGTCTTGCAGACAAGAACACTCTCTTGATGAGACTGGTCTTAGAACTTACCAGCTGAGGATGGTCCTACGAATGATAGTACTCTCTTACGGAGAGTGGTCACTGGTCCTGCATTCACTTGCGAACGAGTTCATGCATTCAGTACCAGATATGACGAGGCTCGAGATGACACCACAGATGATTCTCGAGATGATGCTGATGCTCAAAGAGATGAAGCTTGGGTTGATGATGATACTTGATATGATGATGCTCAAAAATACTAGAGATGATGATGCTCGAGATGATGCCAGAGATGTTGATGCTCGAGATGATTTCAGAGATGATGATCTAGATGATGTCAGAGATGATGCTTGAGATGATACCAGAGATGATGTCTGAGATGATGTTGATGTTCAAGACAATACCTGTTGATATAGATGTCTCTGATGATAATTTTCCATGGATGATCATGATGTTGATGTAATTGTGAAAGCTTCCTATGGCATATAGATTCACTAGTAAGTTGTGCATACGTGTTGTTGTATTACAAAATACCTTCCTTGTTAAGAGGGAGTGTTAAATAAATGTAACTGTGGAAGATAGTATATTATTATTACCCCTTCCAGATATGTTCTTCCTCCTACTAGGGATGTCATTCATGTATTGGTTCATGTAAAGTCTTGAGGTAAAACCTTCATTGTAAGTAGAGTTAGTAGTACCCACTCAAGTATTATTAAAATGTATTTTGAGTCTTCCAAGGCAAGTCAACCCTGGAAGCAAGGATAAGTCGTCCTAGTTGGGTTATTAGGCCTCTTGGCTTATTATTATAAATAGGAGAGGCACTTCCCTTGTTTTGACAAGTAGAACACTCAAGCGGTTGTGTTAGAGAGAGAAGAGATAGTCCATCTAGAGGAGAGGAAGCAGTCTAGTCTTGTTCTTTGGGTCTTACACTGCACTTGGTTGAATTCTATATAGAGGAATTTTTGTTGGGTTTTCTTCCCCATGAGGGTTTGCTAGGATAAATATTTGTGTTCTCTTTTTTTCTGTTGTGCTTGTTATTCTTTCAGAGAGCCTTTTGTTTTTGGTATAACAAATTTTAAAATATTAACAATATACCAAGTACTTCTACTTTTAATTTCCCAAATTCTCACCAAAGAATGCAATTGGTTGGACTTCCTAACTCAACACAACTCCAATTTCTAACCCACTCGCGTCGTAGTCGACTTGAATTACTTCTTCGAAATCTAGGATATCTAAGACTAGACTCTCTGACACCTTCTGTTTCATATTATGAAATTCTCATTGGGTAGTTTCAGTCCACTTGAACTCACTCTTTTTCATGCATGTTATTAGTGGTGCACATATCCAACTAAAATATTTGATGAACTTTTGGTAAAAACTAGCAATTTGATGGAAACTTCTCACCTTGATGGTACTTGTCGGTTCCAACCACTCTAAAATTACCCTGACCTTATCTGGATCCATCTTCATCCCTTGTCTAGAATTAAAAATACAAGGTATACCAACTCCTTATGCATGAAAGAACACTTCTGCAAGTTTACTAGCAACTTCTCTTGACTTAGCTTCTGCAATACTTGTTGAATTCTCTCCCTTGTCTTGTTGAAAATTAATATGTCATCGAGATACACTGTGACGAATTTCCCCAAAAATGGTTTCAGCACTTCGTTCATTAATCTCATGAATGTGCTTGGGGAATTGGTCATCCCAAACAACATAACCAACCACTCAATGTAGTCCTTCCTTTGTGTTGAAGGTCAGCGTCCATTCAACACCATTCCTAATATGGATTTGATGGTATCTACTCTTCAGGTCGATATTGGTGAAGTATGTCACTCCACTCAAATATTTGATTAAGTTATCCATCCTTAGTAATGGAAACTTGTAAATCCCTACGATAGAGAATGTAAATAAAAATAAAAAATAGTTACAATTATCAGAGACCCAAAATTTTCTCACACCAAAAACACAAGCATTCCCAACAATAGATAAGGAAGGGACAATAGAGAACATACCTGAACTGAAGTATTAGCTTACTGCCACACTTTTGAAGCCACTGGAAGGTCCATCAACAACAACTCCTTTGGAAGCTGTGTGTGTGGAAACTGCTCTCCTCCCAACCAACCCATTAGTCCATGACTAAGAGCCCCTAATCCCTCACTTAACAATACCAAACCAGCGGTATAAAATGACCCTAATCTATCCTACCCTTAGCTTCCAAACCTCCATTTACTCCAAAATCCAAAGACCCATGAGGAATATGAACAAGGATGGAAGAAGAACCCCATCCCCTTCTTCCTTATCATATTTAAGATTATGAAAGCTCCCCTAAGGGTGGACACATGTACACACGCAATATTTTCCCATGGAAATATCATAAAATATATTAATATCTCATAATTATATATTTCGTTATTTTCCCCTAATTTAACCCAAAACATGATTCATTAAGTTTAATATTGTCAAGTTATATATATTTATTCTTATGAATCCATTACTTTTGTAATATTATTAATATAACCTACATAATATACTACTATTGTGGAGGGATATGAGCTACTCGTGTGTCCATCACACGTATCTCCCATGCCTTCACTATAACCCCCGCATGAACCTTAGAACTAATGCAATAAGTGACAGAGGCATTACAAAACTGATAATTGATAGTGATCCTATTAATTTACCTTGAGTTGATGCACATCCTCCATTCTCCTCCCTTCTTAGGTGCTAGTACAACTAGTACGCAACACAAAATCAGGATTTATCCGATCAATACTCTGTACAACAACTCTTGGACTTGTTATCTTAGCTCGGTATTCTACTTCGGTTTCATCCTATGTGGTTTCCAGTTAGACAAACTCAACCATCGAATCAAGTCAATCATATGGGATATACTCCTCGTCGACGACAACCCAGTTGACCTCTAATCGACCATTATGCCTTTAAACTCTAAAAACACTTATTTGACTTCTGGAGGGATATCCTCTATCGTTCTGTTAACACTTAGACATTTGGGAATGGCTTTGAAGCAGCATTGTTTCTTATCTTCCTCCCTTAGGAATTCCTTAGTTGAACACATTATCACTCTCTTTTCCTAGTATCCATTCTCTTTTCCTTGGAAATTATGTTCTTCATCCAAGGGACCAGTCAAAAGCTCTAGCCATCTTTCATGATTGTAACTGTTTTTTTGTGATCGTCATATACCATGCTTTGGTTTTATTTCCATGGTCATCCCAACAATAGGTGATATGCATCCATCAAAATCACATCGCATAGAACACTGTCGTATAACTCTCCAATATTAAAATTGACTAGGAACTATTGTGTCATTGTGACATGGTGAAATTTATATAGCTAGAACACCCTATAATCATTTGGGTGTGGTCGACACTTCAACCCCAACTTATCTATTACTTATGTCAAGATCAAATTCTCGATGTTACTTCCATCGATCATTGGCCATACAACATCTATCCCAAATCTTCACCTTTGTCCAAAAAATGGACTTTCTTTGAGTCAACTCCCTCTCCTCCTGTCACTTTGGTTACATCAATGTTCTTTGGGTCATCAAGTTTTGACCTCCTTTCAACGCGATTTCATATGAACTTCCCTTCACAATCGGACAAATATCATCATCTATGCCCTGACTTTTGGTCTCTTGTTGACTTGTGGTATGTAAATTTCTCGGGCACTCATATGCCTTGTTTTCTAGTTCTCAACATTTATAAAGAATACTTTGGGTTCGTCTGCTCTCCTTCCTCTAAAATTTTATCTGCAACCATACGTACCACAACTCTTGGGTTTCTCACCTCCCCGTCGGTATTCAGGTGCATTATCTTTAATCATACTTTCTCCTATTCATTCATCACAACCTTCCTCTTTCCTTTCTCAACTAGCCTGACCTCTAGCAACATCAAATTTCTAAATTCGAGAATTCGACTCCCCCCTGCTTGTCGAAGTCTTCCTGGACAGTTTCTCCTCTACCTTCAAGGATAACTGATAGGCTTCTTCGACCTTCTTGAACCTTCACAAGATCAATTTGTCCTGAATGGAATATTTCAAGTCATTCATGTACCTCACGATTGCTTCCTCTCCTTCATCAGTATGTCTCGAGCAAATAGAGAGTCAATAGAATTCCTAATGAATTATTTCACATTCATCTCCTTATGTTGCAAGTTTTATATTTTTTTTAACACAGAAATCATGTATCCAGTGGGAATGAACTTATCCTTTAACTTGGCGACCATCCGGTGTTGAGTATTCACTTCGCCTTTTCCCTTCTTTACTATGTCAACTTGTACATTGTCCCACTAGAACGAGGCATGACCCTTCAACTTCAGACATGTGGCCTTCACCCTTTTGAGATATTCAAGATGCTCCATATCAAAATATTTCTCCATTTCCTAGATCCAGTTTATCAGTTCTCCGTGATCCAAACTCCTTGAAAGTAACAACGCCCATTTTGTCCTTGCCCCTTATTTCAGACAACATCTTCAATAATTTTTACTTTGGGTCCTCTTCTTCACCAACATTAAGTGTATTTTCTTCATCCTCAATCTCTTCATCACTGTGGTCAAGGGTTTCATGGACATATCCTCATCATTGTGCCTATTTCACAGCTACCAATTCATTTTTCAACGTCCTCGTCATCTGGATGCATTCCTGAAATGTTTCATGGTCGATAGTAACCCTTGCACCTCCCCACGGTTGTCTTCCATGAATAGTAACTCCTATGTGATCCATCTTTACTACTCGAAAAACTAAATCACCATTTCCTATGTAAATCTACCCAACCGCAACTAGAGTCACTCTCTTCATCCAATCACAACTAGAAACTTACATAGGATGAATTCCTTCTATGATACCAACTAACCCAAACCGACTACCACAATGTGTGTTAGTCTATTTATCAATGTGCACAATGGAAACAAAGAGACAGAATCACACACACAGGTCTCCAAGGATTATGGCTTTCAATTAAATGAAACAATCTCTTTACAAGAGATCATTATAATGTGAGGCTAAGCCCTGATTAGTCATAATGAACATCAACCTTATACAACATTTATCAACACGTAGGTGTTAGGGAATCCTTGGTCCTCAACATTAGTATTCCTCCCTTATTGTCACAAAACCCAAAAGTCCCTTCCTAAGAACACAAACTAACATTTATACTCTTCCCTAGACTCAATCCCACTCAACACATTCTCTAGAAGCTTCACTTATGTTGGAGCAGGGTCCCGCAGATACAGAAGAAGCTGCTAGTTTAGCGGAGAGATAAGTTTTGGCGGAAAGAAGATAAGACAGAGCTACGATGCCGTAGCACGTTTCCAGCTGGAGAGCAGAGCCAAAAACCATGACTTTTAAGATAGAAAAGTCAAAGAAAGGCAACGGTACCTGAGTGTCCGAGAAGAGAGAGCTCAACCACTGCATTGAAGGCAGCGGCGGAAGACAGGAGGGCTCAGCGACCCTCATAAAGGAGAAGGAGCAACGAGGCTAAAGCATTGAAGACGAAGGACATAAAAGTGAAGCGGTGCATAGTACCCATGATCAGTGCCGGGAAGCATGGAAGACTGCAGAGAGCTGTGGTGTGACGGAAAGCGGCTACCTCAAGTACAGATATGGTCGACTGTCACTAGTTAGGGTTTTGGGTTACTGTTGGGACAGGCCCACAGTGTTGTAATGGCGAGACCTTCGGGCTGCCTATAAAGGGATATATTTTGTATTGTAAAAGGGTTGGTTAGTTAGTTGGGCCACTCGGTTGTTAGTAGTGTTTTGCAGAACATTAGACTATTGTAAAAGCCTAGCTCTGGTTCTATTATCAGTAGTAGCAAACTTACTGTAACCAGTAGCTGGCTTATAGAATATGCATGTAACGATCCATAGGGATCGACATAGAGGGAAAGTGTGCGCCGCAGGATAGGACTACGCGACGGTGTAAAGGACAGTCTCGCGGCTAGAAGAGCTGCGAGACTAGGAAATCGCACGACACGAGCAGGAGATCGCGCGACGCGCAGGGAAAGAGACCTCGCAGCTGGGGGAACTGGGAGCCACTAGTGGGATCGCCACAGAACCTGGTCCAAGACACTTGAGTCCTTGGCCAACCCATTAGAGTCACTTCGGGTGAGACTTCAGGCCGCTTTGCGGTCTGTCGCCGAAAGGGCCGGTGATCTAGGGGTGTTGTTGGTTGAATATAGTAAAGCCAGGTTTGCCCATAGCAGCCAACAACTTAATTCCAAGAACTACCATACTTCATTAAATACTTCACGTGGCCCCCTCCAATACATTTCACCACCTGGCCTTCTGCAAAAACTACCATAACTACTCTACAACTTTTCCAACCACTCCAACGGCTCCACTCCTCAAGATTCTAGTTCTCCCAATTGACAGTAATATTCGTCGTAGTTGGCTTGAATCATAACTTCCTCCTCATTTTGTTTGGAATTACCTTTGACCCTCTTCCTCTATTTCTCATTGCCTTTCATCGACCACACTCAGTCGAAATTATCACGACTCCTCTACCTTCTGTCTACTATCACCCTTGCCACTAGAGGTCATCAACTATCCTCTAGGATTCCCCGTTGTCTATCTTCGACTATTTGTCTTAGGCCCTGATCCCCCTACATCAAACACCATTTAAGTACCAATTAGAAGGCCCTAAAAGACATATTTTTGTCATTGTGAGATCCATATCATGTTTGTTTCACAAGTCAAAATATATCCATCCTTTAACTAGAATGTGAAATTTTGGTATGTGACCCAACAAAATTCTCCAGCATGCATCCAACCAATAATTCAAAGAGACACTCTTAGCCATATTAACCATTAATATTCCTACTAAGGCCTTCTTCATTACAATTTACACCTTCTCCATCCTAACTTCATGCCCTAACACCATTTTAACCTTTTCACCCCTCAACTTGATGCATTTGATTTTACATTGGGTGCAACCTGGATTTATAACTTATGAATTCTTGACTCTGAACTAAGGAGAAATAGAATTTTACAAAATTATAGGCTTAGACCAACCCCTAGAAATTTTACAATCCCATTGGGAATGAGTTGGAACAAGTTTTGAGGGGAGTAGTGTATGTACTTCAGAAACCAACCTAGTGCTCTCTTGTACTGTCTATACCATGATAGATTTGAGATCCATTTTCCCAACTCCATCTGGCACTTAATTTGTACTACCTTGTACTGCCCCCTACAAATGGGTCTAGAAGGATGCCATCCTTAAACACATTCGTGAATTCCAAAACCTCCATTAACTCCTTGTGAGATCTAAATATGGCCTAAGGACTCAAGATGTAATTTTCAACATATTCAAGGAGTTCCTCCTCATGGTCCATAACTTGGTAGCACCAAAGAAATACACACCTTTGATACCTATGATCAATCTTCAAAAACCATGTTTTTACAAGGCCATTTCCATAGTGATGAAATAGTAGTTTGGGTAGATATGAATCCTACAAACTACATGCCTGAAATATATGGAAATCATTCTATAATTGAATCCAAATTGTACCAATTATAAAAGACTCTAGCCACATAGAAAGGTAGAATATCTAGTCAAACTTGATTAGTTGCATGCCAAGCACCCTAATTTTATCTTCCCTTGATTGACTTGGGATCAAGCCATGCTTAGACGCTACTAGCCTCATTTCTTCTTGTTGTAGTCACATGAATATTTAGGCATCTTGCCTCTAATACATAATACAACTCACACACACTCCCTTTCTAAGAGACCAGCACACTAAGCACCACACTTGGATTTATTATATTTGTTTCTAAGATATTTGATTTTGACCTGAAACCTCTAGAGGAAGGCCAATAACTCAAGGAAACGAAAGGATCAATTATATTTTTCATACACTCTCCTATTATAGATAAGGATATCTATAACATAATTGTTTTCTTTTCTTATTTGATCCTATCTATCTAGTTCGGGATAAGAATATTTGAGAAAATTAGTCCCCGGTCTTATATAAGGATAAAACAAATAGTTGTTGGGTCTAGTGTGTTTTGTTTCTTCTACTTACACCACCATTTCCAAGGTGATCTCTATTCATGAATCTTTGGCCATATTAATTTCATAACTATAATAATGTTTTCATGGACATTGTAGTATATCCTCAAGCAAATAATACTAGCTCCATATCAAAGCTTCATCGTGTTCACGATGCTCCACGTCAATTTTGACTAGCTCTAGAGTGCTCCTACAAAATGAGTATCATCTCAACAATAAGCATCGCCTACTACCAACGTTTTTGAATCAAATATATAGCTCCACACATATAGCAACAACTCCTAGCTATATATTTCGCATGCAAACACTTGTTTCTAAATAACCATCTTGAAATGCACCATGAGGTTTATTATAATAAAAATCACACAAACATGTAAACATGATAAAAAATATTCAAATGTTAAAGTAAAACACAAATTCCTAATAACAATGATAAACAATCTAATGACATTAATGAAGTCATTACAGACTCCTTTGTTCCTTGGTTGCAGGTTGGAGCCTCCATGATCATGGAAGATGAGAGACTTTCAAACATTTTCCAACATTGTCCATTGATATCTCCATGGGCACTGCAAACACTATTTTTTTACCATGGATAGCTTTACCTTCTTATGCATATGAACCCTAATTTATTTAGGGTTTCTTCATTTTTAATCTCATGGAAAAAATATGTCAAAAACTAAAACTAAAATTACACACATATACATATTCTAAACAAACTTTACAATGAAGAAGGATTTGGAAGGGAATGAACGATGACTCTTTAAATTCTCATTTTATTTATATTATTATTTATATTTTATTATTTTGCGAAACAAATTTTACATCAACCTAAACTAATCAATGCAATTAAGATTAAAAAAATTGACCAAAATTTTTTAAAAAAAGTTTCCTAACATGAATGCATGGAAACTTCCCTCAATGTAAGGAGGAAAGCTAATTTCTTGGTTTTTTCTAATATCATTCATTTTCTTTGTTTAATCCCTACCAATATGTTTCCTCCATCTAAGGGAAATTCTTCTAATGCAAATTGACCTTTCCCTTTTTCTACAAGCTAAAAGCCAGGAAAAGATTAAGAGTATTTCTCTCTTCACTGTCCCATTCTCTTATTCGGAAATGTAAAAAGTAGGTTGAGTTTTGTCCCACTCTCTTATTCAGAAATGTAAAAAGTAGGTTGAGTTTTGACAGGGCTCAGTTCCAAGGATTTGAACCCATTAAGGGGTCTCAAAATCATGGCTAGATGGACACTACTATAGAAGTAAGACTAAAGTTTGTTATGTTTGTTACATTTATACTTTTAAGTTTTCAATCCCCCTCTTCCCATAATCACCATGAATCAATATCTACATAAGTTTGATTTCATCTTTAATTTCATGGTATTAGGTATAATAATTTGGATAATAAATCTCCATCTCGACCTTCATGAAAATAATAAAAGTTTTGTTAGCCAGCCAGGGATTAGATCCTCAATTTTGTATTTCTATGTCCAGAGGTAAAATTCATAGGTAATATTTTGTGTTCAACAAAACCAACAAATGTGGTGATTACTCACGAATGTCTTGGTGGCCCATTGTCTAATGGTGAAACACATTTTGATCTGAGTGGTAATACCTTTAGCGAGATGCCATCTAATCCTAATAGAGCTTCGCAACTGTGTAATGCAAGAGTTGTCTCTCTTTTGTTCAGAAGGTATTTTATTTTAGTTTATTTTCATATTTTCCATATTCTTTATCTGTAATATTATGTGGAATTTTTTTTATTTAATCAGGATGAGAGTAAAAATTAATTAAGGGAAAGGATAATGATTTTTAAAATTTAATTTTGAATCATGATAACAAACAATTGCTTTTAGAATAATAACAAATATATTAACCACTCAATTTAAATTGAGAAGAAACACATAACGAGTATAATCATGAATTCAATTATTTTTATGATACAATGCATCATTTTATTAATGACTTTCTATGTTACAGAGGGTGACTTTTGTGTCTCACTACTTCACCTACGTTTCTTAGTTATAATAGTTGTTGTAATTATCAAGAGAAAATAACATCACTATGTAGAGCTTAGTTATATGATGTTCCAAGCATTTTTATGCATTGTATGGACAAATTATTGAGATGCATTAAACTTAAGAATTATGGATACTACCTTGATTTATTAGTATAATTAAGATTATGAAAAAACACTATGTACATAGATATTGGTGTGAACATTGAAGTTTGTAACTTTCATGAATAATGTTTACTGGATGGATTGTTTAATTAACCAGAGACACGCTTATTTACTATATTGTCATATTGTTGTATTATTAATTGATTCTACAGAGACACTTTTTTCCTACGAGCACTTTCCTCTGCAAACATCACAGTGTGTATGAGCCTTGTTTTACTAAGCATCTACTTGACTGACAAATCTTGTTAATTGGAAAGGAATTTTTAATTTGCATTAAGTCTTCTTTCTCTCTTCTCTAAAGTGTTCCTTTACCATTCCTCAAGTGAATGGTGCAAGGGAAGTGGGAGAAATTTAGTTCTAAGATGGTGTTGTGAGAGGATACAAATCTAATAAAGTGAATTGTCTTCAGTAATTCAAGTGGTTGATTGTTGATGTTGAGAAATTAGTTCCATCCT
The DNA here is from genome assembly GCA_001517045.1 of Pseudotsuga menziesii. Lineage (NCBI taxonomy): Eukaryota > Viridiplantae > Streptophyta > Pinopsida > Pinales > Pinaceae > Pseudotsuga > Pseudotsuga menziesii. The sequence goes on along the minus strand of LPNX010458795.1, from coordinate 229,499 downwards.
TTTAGCATAGTATGAACTCCCGCAATATGACATAAAATTCAATAGCATACCTATTATTTTGTATTGCCAGTATGATTTATTTGTTTAAATTCGATAGCTCTATGTCATGCTCTCTGTAATTTTGTAAGTACAAAATAGTTCTTCCTCAATTTGTCCTATCATGTTCCTTCTAGTGGGTGACAAGCTTCTCTTGAGTCTTGCTTGTAGACCCAACACATATGCATAAATACTCTACAACATCAATATACATACATGATTTATCTCTAGTAATATCACCATGCATGTCATTCCCTTTATTAGTGTCACTACCTTATCAAATTATTTTATTAGATTTAAAAAATATAAAAAAATTAAAACAAAATAATAATAAATTTATATAATAAATGATATAAAAAAGAATAAAAAAAAATCATGTTCTTTCATGTTTACAAGCCTAACTCCTTTTCAAATATGACACACTACATCAATAACCCTTTAACTTTCAAGCCCCAAGGGTTAGCTCAATTGGTAAGACGTGCGCACACTCTCTCGGTTTGGGGAGAGGTCACGGGCTCGAGTTTTGAGTCCTTTGGGGTTAAGCCTTCTACGAAGATGGCCAGCAGTTTACCACCTCTGCCATCCAATAATGTGGGGAAGTATTGCTAGATTTCCCGTGGATCTTTCCATCTGGTTAAAAATAAAAAATAAAAAATAAAATTAACTTTCAAGCAATTTTCTCAAATCCCAACTACAAAACACATAATACTAGCATCAATATAAAAATATACTTAAATGTTTATTATTCTAAAATGCAATAATATCCGCCCAAAATGACATGGCGGCCATCCTTTGTTAACAACTCACTTCTGTAAAGAGCAATTTAATTAATGGATTCCATTGGGGTTAAAGGTGTGATCCAACTTCTCATCATATCATACAGTTAACACAAAGGTTAAAAAAACCAAAACATATATATAAAACAATGTGCATTGAGAAACTTAAGAGAAAGCCATTCCCATGGTTCTTTCATGGTTTTTTTTTTTTTTTTTTCTTTCCTGGTCCACTTTTAAGCTATAATAAATGTTAACTTAAGGAAGTAATGAATGTTGAACATTAATAAATGCTAATTTAAAGAAGTAATGAATGCTGAACATTAATGGGATAATTATGCTCATACTGGAAAATGTAATTTCAATAAAAAAGAATGTCTAAGTTGCAAATCTTATATTTATCATTCAACCCACAACATGATTTAAAAACTATATATAAATTTTCATGTGTTTATTAAAGAAGAGAACTTGAAAGTGAAACGTCTAGTATTTTAAGAAATTTATATTATAATGCTTGAGTTTTCAGATCAAAGAATAACCAATCTAAGATGGAAGACCATATCTCAGGCTGTACTTCTCCAACACACAAAAGGTACTTAATATTTTCTTGAAGATATAGTGTAACTATGTAAAGGGAAGAGGATTAGTACTGATTATTTACTTAAAAAATCTTGTGTGTATAATGTAGCATTTATTATCACTTGCAAATGAATTCAACTTAAGATGATGAATAGTTTCCTCCATATAACTATCAAATAATTACCTTCTTTTCCGATCCATAATTCTATTTCGTCCATTTTCTTGCCTGTAAGAAAGTCATATATTTTACTTAAAGTTGGAATGCATGTTTTGTTATATATCATGATTCTTCTGTGTTGCCTTTTCCCCTTTTTTTCATTTCAAATATCTTGTTTTTCATAGATTTTCTCTATGCTCATCCCTTGTATTTCTAGAGGATGGAAAGAGAAAAATAGGAGAGATCAATCAAATGTCCTTTAACTTTATAGTATCAGAACAATTTGTTTTTTTTTTAAATTATGGTTATTTGGGTATCACAAATCATCAAACTCATATGCATTGATCATCTCACAAGGATCAACATAATCTATACCATTACCATCTTATCAAAATATTTAGCTTTTATTCCTTATTCACAAACCTCATAGATTCAAATATCAATTCAGTAGTGATAATGTAAACAATTCATTTGTATTTCCTTTTGATGAATTTTTTTAAATGTATAGAGACAAACCAAATAATAAACCTCTGTTAAGTTGTATGAAGTCTAATTAGATTTTAGATTATTATTTTTCTCTTATATGCAGCTATTGAAAAATGTAAAATATAGCCTAGTATGTTACTAGCATCAAGAAATCAGTGAGGCCCCAAAAAATATTCTCACATTCCATACTAAATGGTTAAGTTCATGTTTTTTCCTTTGTTTTCTAGGAACTTGGATCGCATGGCCCTGCTAAGTGAAACTTGAGGAACTTTTCAATTCCTTTCCTCAAAAGTTGCAAAGTTACTTAGAGAGTTGTAGGCAATGTTTTAGAAGCTACAAAGTTATTGAAGGAGTTGTAGCCAATGTTTTAAAGGTATGAAATGGAATTGGACTCGAAATTGGCCTAGTGTTAATCTCGACTCTGAATTAGCCGACAACTCAGTTTATGAACTATTTTATTATAAAATACATAAAACATGTTTTGGTTGGTTTATTTTATAAAATAGATAAAATATTATTTTCTCATGAGACAAAATATGTGAATTATGCTCATGCGTATATAATGTAAGGTTGAATATAGAAAAATGGCATTGACTGCAATACATATCCAAAATAAATTCATAGACAAGAAGCTAAAACACCTAAACTCTCAAAGTCATCAACATGAACTACCAATTGAGCACTCTCTTATGATTGCAAATTTACATCCTGAGAAAAAAGATGATAGAGCAACGTCAAAGTTTGATACTCCAAGGCCATTGGGACAACTATTCACACTTACAAACCATTTTTGTGAGATCATTGTTTGGTACTTTTTCTCACAATTTTTAGATGCATTCTAATCTATGTGTTGTCTATGCTCTTCATGTGACTTAAAGCATAATGCACATATGTCGCATTGCCTAAGAAATTCATCATATAACCTATCAAACACAAATGCATGGTGTTCCAATATTAGTTTTTGCTTGAATTTAAATCCAAGTGATCCTTGACAACTTGTATTTCACCAACTGTCTCTTAAGGAGGCAGCAGAAAGGATGGCATGGAAGGTAAAATTATTGTGGTTTAGATAGTAGTGACATCATTAAAAGGTACATTGGAAAATGCTTGCAATATTGCATTAAATGTATGTTGTTGATTGGAAATCAAAGGTGTAGAAGGAAACATAAGTGGGGATGAGGTTGATTCAAGTGGAGGAGAGAATAAGCCACTTGCCACAAGAGAGTTTGGAATAATTGAACATGGATTCACTGACAGTAGATTATTAACCAAGCTTCTCACTTGTGATGTTGACTCAACATAGATATCTTCATTTGATGACTCGTTGGACACCATTATTGCAATCAATTATCACTAGGCACACTGTAAATCAAGTGTTACTTTGTTCTTCGTATAAGACTTGTGGGGTTTGTGTGCACGCCATCTAGCTTGGATAACAATTGCTTAGTCGTTTGGAAAGAACCTTATTTATATAGATAGATCCAAAATAAAGACGATTATCTTTGATCGTGTCAACCCTTTTATTTAACATTAAAATCTAACTATTTATAAATAGTCTAATGCTTGAAAATTATAATCTTCCATTTCCCCAAAATAGCTCTATTGAAATATGTACAAGAATACCATAAAAGACCTCGAAGAATAATAATCTTGTAGTTTCCAAAAGAGATGTCCATTGTTTTCTTGTAATAGAATCACAATCTTTCGATGCCATATGGTCCGTGCAAACACAAACCTTAATTCAAGATTTAAAACATTAAAAAATAAATTACAAACCATACATAAATTGCAAACAAAACTTAAACTAAAATGTTATATAGCTTCATCACATGTTGTTTGCATAAGGATGCCCACAACGAAAGTTCCATCTAGAATCGAAATTTCAATATCACATGATGAAAGTCTTGTGTTGTGAACCATGGGGATCATTCTTAATGGTTTGTGTCGTGTGTTATATCACATGGTGGAGCCTTTTAATCTTGCAATATTCATGGGTCCCACAATCCATTCTTTAATAGACACAAATTTTGGAGTTTCCATAAATCATGTGACATGCCATTTTCGCTAAGTGGAATTTTTGGGGTCACGATGAAGGAGTGCCATTTTCGCTAAGTGAAATTTTTGGGGGAACGATGAAGGAGTGAACGTTTATGAGAGGAATAGCATGTCTATGTGACTTTAAATTGTTTATAATGTGCAAACACACTTTCTGGGGAAAACATTAAAAGAACATGGTGTTGTAAATAGGATGTGGGGGAATATTCAGAGATCATGGTGTTGTAAATAGGAAGTGAAGAAAAGTTTTGGACAACACGGTGTTGTAAGTATGAATTCCATTAAGTGAGCGTCAAGTTAAGTTGTAAACTTCTCAAACTCAATTCCATATTATAACACATTTTTATTTGACAAAAACTAAGGGTTTCATTGAATACTTATATCACAAAAACAATTATAAGTATGCTATGAACATTTTTTAGAAAAATATATGTTAAAAGTTAGTAATGGACGTTTTTTTAAAACAAACATACTCACATTGCAACCAATACACCATAATGTTAGTAGGGATCATCACTCTCTTGTCATTATTCGCATTTGCATAAATATTGTGGTATATTAGGCCTTATATATTTTTGTGGACTACTTCTATCAACCAATAAGGAATTTTGTATAGAGATATTTTATGTCATAAAAACAATTCCAAGACGCATATGTTAGGCATGTGAAAGACGAACTCTATAATATTGTAAATGAGAACATTTCCAACAATACTCAAATATACATCCTACACTTAATACAAAATGTATATTTCCAATCAAATATTTAAGGAAGAAGGCTAAATGTTATACAATCTTGACATTTTTTTGTTTGTCATTGTTGGAATCCAATCATGCACTGTTTACTAAAATTGAAGTTCTTGGTTGATGAGGTTGATTTTGACATTTCCTTGTTTTCCATCATTAGAATTTGATTTGCAATGAGAAATATTGAAAACGATCATAACAAATACATGCTCCAAGCATTGGCTATGCCTATTGTACGATATGTCACAAATTTCACCAATGGTTAAGATGCATAGCAAGATGATGACCATCAACTAGAAAAACAAATATTGTTATGTGTAGGGAAACGAGCAATGTTATATTGTAACTTATAGGTCCAATCAGGCTTAATAAATGGTGTAATCAGATTTTTCATGCAAATTGTATACACACCTAGATATAGCCCTCCCTAGTTACCAACCTATGTTGTCATGGCATTTGATAATTACATTGGGCCTCCATGGAACCAATATCATTAACTAAAGCACATACCAATTCCACCCATAAATCAAAGTAACAAGAAATAAATCCATGTGGAAATAATAGCTCCAATGATATAAGCAAAGATGCTAAGAAGAAGCACTGGAAATAGATCTTGCTACTAATATACTTCTCACAAGCATACACAGGAAAAATAGAGAGAAGAAAAGAGACTGAATCACATGAATGAATAGATGAATATTAGAGTGTATTCTTCCATTGGTTAATGATTAATAATAGTTTGCATAAATAGTACATCCCTCATAGGAAAAATCGAGGTGTATGGAGACAACTCATAAAGCTCAAAAAGGTGGACTTACCAAAATATGATAAACCCTCATAGGTGGCTAAAGCACTTCCCAAATCAGTCAAGGACCTCACGAATTAGAAAAATCATGAGTGAGTTGTCAAGAGTGATGGAAAAACATGATAATCCTTGAAAATGGAGAGAAATTCATGAAGGATGGGTTGGCAACAAAAGAACTCAGTTTCCTAGTTAACTAGCTTTACCTTATCCACAGAAAAGCAAGATAAAGCAGAATCTGCAGTAAAGCGCAATTACCAATTATGGATGTCCATAAAGTGGTCAATATCAACCCGAAATCAGAAATAAATCATTCCTAGGGTGTAGATGGCATGTGTTGACTTTAAGGTGCAAGTGGGTGCCAACTAATTAAGCTAGTGGGTAGATAATTAATCAAAAAATGATTAATTATTTTTTCTTAAGTATTGAGTGGGTTTAATATATTCCAACAACCCCCTTGAAGTTTGAATTTATGATGGTATGTCAAAAATATAGGTGTACATAGGGCCCAACAATAATGCTATGGCCACCCTTTAACAATTATTATGTCCAGAAAATTGAGGAAAGAGGCAAAACCACATGGGGAAAATCCTCCCTCAAGAAATGACAAGGCACAAAATTTGAAATAATATGTCTTCAACGTATCTTTATCTTCACTTGAATGAGCTGAATGAATCGCTTCTGGATGGAAGACTTGATGAAGAAATCATGAACTCCATGATCATGCACTAGAGTGTAGAACCTGCAAGAAGGAAGAGGAGAGACTCCTTGTATCTCATCAGCTGATGAAGTAGGAGCCTTATCTGAATGCTTCTTCCTGCTATCAAACTCTAATCTGCAAACATAATCTGAAATGGAAAAGATATCTATGCATACTCCTTCTGAAAGAGTACAAAAATTAAGACAATTTATTACACACTCAAATCCCTGAATAGTTGCAAAATTGTGATGTGAATCATACGTCAATATTCCAATATGATGTAGCGCCTTTCTAGATCTGATATGAGGCTGATAAAACTATGATATATTATAAACATTAGCATATGGAACAACAAAGACAAAGGCTTCAGTGACTCCATGAGGATATAGGGATAGACTAGGAAAACTATGAGCAATTGGGGAAAACCGATAGGTGTAAAAATATGAATGATGGATGGACATGATATATGAACCATAAGTGTTTAGAACATATCCAAACATGTTTAATATCATTCCAAATATGAATAAGTTCATGGATAACCAACCATTGAAATATAGGAAATACTTCAAACCATGTAAGATAAGTAACACTGCATAAGAGATCAATGAGGAATCAACTAGTGAACTTGGGATTTGTATAGTCTTAGGATTATTCATAGGTATGGTAGATGGTATGGATGGTGGTATTATTTGTGTCATGAAATACATATCAGCCTGCAAACAAACTTCTAAATCAGATATATAAGCTTGTGAGGAAGAGCTACTCAAAGACAAGTCAGTATCTAGTGAAAAATCACAATTTTTGGGTCATGAATCTAGTAGACTGAGAGGAGGATTATCAAAGAAGGGATCTGATATTTCTAATTCTGGTATATCATAGACTAAATCTATATTACAGACATGATAAAACAATTTAACTCTGGCACTCAAAGCATAAGTTATATCACCTTGGAATTGCACACTGTGACAGTGTTCTAAGGAATCAACAGGCTTCTCTAGTTCATCTGGAACTTCGATCTTGTGCTTCTCAAGAAGATGAGAAATGATGTCCATATTCTTCTTGAAACAATTATTCTCTAAATGAAAACCCATGATTCGATAAGAACACTTGGATGTGATCCCTTTCTTCTTACCCTTCTTTATTGAATCTTCATCAGTAGACTTCGAACTTTAATCTTCAATTTTTGACTTTGGCTTCTTCACAATTTGCTTCTCTTTTGATTTGACATTCTTAACCATGAGAGCATGATCCTTGCCCTTGGAAGAATTAAGGACACCCATATGGATCAATTTATCTTTCTCCTTTGTTAATGAATCAAGAAAAGTATTTAAAGAAGGAATTTTCCACTTAGGAACAACAAGCCTAGTAGCATGAAAAGTAGACACAAAAACTGAGTAATCAGGAGCCAATTTAGAAAGAATGGAAAGGATTAATTGATCATCTTCTTTCTCAATCCCACATTGCTTCAGAATTAGAACAAGTGACTTGAACTTAGTGAAGAAACCCTCAAGATAATCGAAATTCTTGGACTCAGTGAGAATAACTCAATCTCCAATTGATGCGCTCTTAGCTCATCTTTAACTCCAAAGAGAGACTCCATTTGAGTCCACACTTGGTTTGGAGTGGTCAAACCATCTAGATGAAAGAGTATATCAGGAGAAATAGAGAGGCAAATAAATCCATAGGCTTCATCCAACCTATTATGCCACTTAGCTTTCTCAATCACAGCATTGGGCTCATTCTCCAAAGCTAGAGTAACTCTGTATAGTCCTTTACTGTGCAATACAATGGCAATTTTGGATTTCCATTTGTGTTATTTGAAGGGAGTAAGAATTATAGCTAAGGAATAATCTATATTGTTGAGTTGATTCACTCAAGAAGAAACTCTCAGCAACCTACAAAACAAAACTAGGAGAAAATCTTGTAAGCTAGACAAGCTCTTCTTCATAGAGGGATAGAAGTCTGGATGCGCTCTGCTAGAGAGAACATATATCTCCTCAACTCTGTATAAATTTATTAACATGCACTCTGACACCATGTGAAAATAATAGATCCAATGCTATGAGAAAATATGCTAAGAAGAAGCATTGGAAATAGATCTTTCTACTAAGATAATTCTCACAAGCATACACAGGAAAAATAGAGAGAAGAAAAGAGACTGAATCACATGAATGAAGAGATGAATATTGGAGTGTCTCCTTCCATTCATTAATGATGAATAATAGTATACATCAATAGTACATCCCTCATAGGAAAAATTGATTTGTATGGATACAACTCATAAATCTCAAAAAGGCTGACTTGCCAAAATATGATAAACCCCCATAGGTGGCTAAAGAACTTCCCAAATCAGTCAAGAACCTCACCAATTAGAAAAATCATGAGTGAGTTCTCAAGAGTGATGGAAAAACATGCTAATCCTATAAAATGGAGAGAAATTCATGAATGATGGGTTGGCAACAAAAAAAACCCATTTTCCTAGTTAACTAGCTTTACCTAATCCACATAAAAGTATGATAAAGTAGAATAAAGCAGAATCTATAGTAAAGCACACTTACCAATTCTGGATTTCCATAAATTGGTCAAGATCAACCCAGAATCAGAAATAAAGTATTCCTGGGGTATAGATGGTATGTGTTGACTTTAAGGTGCAAGTGGATGCCAACTAATTAAGCTAGTGGGTAGATAATTAATCAAAGAATGATTAAGTATTTAATCCTAAGTATTGAGTGGTTTTAATATATTCCAACAATCCACTCAAGATGGCTTGGGAATTGACAATCCATAAATCCCAAAGATTGACATTAACAAGGTCAACCGTTGACATTGGTAAAAATGAATGTCAAGGATTGACCTTCACAACAATGCCACATACTACAACATTATAAGGAATTTTAATTGCACCATCGTTCTCCTTCAACCACTATGAAAATATGAAAGACACTTCATATGTCTCACTTCAAAAAAACAAGAGGCACGCCTTTATTCACTTTCCCTTTCACACTTAAAATTGCAACCCTCAATCCTTGCACTCCCCCTACCAAATGAAAATATCAATGTTGATTGCCAATATAATTAGAGTCGGGCTTGATCACCACCTAGCCCTTTATTATTTTACTCACATAACTAGACTTTCTCATATGAAAAATTAATGTACATTTCATTGTACTTTCCATCAATTACACGGGTTTCTATTTATTGCTTATTAATACTTGCAATAGAGTTTTCCTTTAAATTTCGTCGACTACTATGTCTACCATAGATTCACTAGACATGCTTTCAACACATAAACTTATATTATATACATACACAGATATTTCTCTCAGTTTTACAACATATTGAAGTTCTCTTCAACATTTCATTTCCCCCGCTTTAGGGGTAAGCTAGTAAATGTTGTAGAGGGAATTTAAAATTTTGACCAAAACAACATCATTTTGATATATTTTTGTTAAAATCAATAATTTAGAGATAAGAAATACATTGTGGACTACCAAAACATACACATTAACATCATTTAAGTTGATACAATATAGAATATATCACTAATGATATGCTATGATAAACCATCCCTTGCCCTCTCTAAAGCCCTTCATCTTATCCCCTAGTAATCCCATAGATTTATAGTGTTTTGTCATTTTGGGAAAGGGTTTCCATGGCGAGGGTTTTTGGTTGTGATTTTTCAGGTGAGGTTTTAGCTTTCTCTAGTGAGATCACTAGAGGTTTCACAATGGAGGTCAATTTAACTGATGTCCTCTTTGGATGGAGGTAAGTTACCTCTGACATCGTTTTTTTGACTAGTTTTTATAAATGCTATCTCAGCTTTTTCTCATCTGGTTGTCTTATTTGGGCATTGGGTATTGTTCAACTTATTTTTTGTCGTATTTGATGGACTAACTTGTTCTCAAGCCTCATCTTGTTGACACCATTTTTTTCTCTGTTTCAAGAGCATAAACAAGATTTTCAAAAATTCCAACTTCCAAATGCAGCCAAATATGCACCTAGGGATTCATAGTGACACATAAATTGCTAAGATACAAATATTTTAAAACTATTTTTTCAAATGCAAGAGATGTGAACTTGGGATGTTGAAATGAAGCTAAAAAAACATTAAAGTAAGCTCTCTAAAAATGGATTTATCTCAAAAAAAGAAATATTCACTCAAATACATGCCTAAAGATTAAGATATCTCTCTAAATTGCATACAAGTATATTAATTTAAATAATATCAAGTAAACCAACTATAAACCCGAATATTTTGTTAAATTTGAATGGAACATAAAATCCTTTAGAGAAATATCAAGGAAGCATAAGTACTATTTAAACATTTCGAAAACATTTATATAGGAAGTATTATTTGTGAGTATCTGGAAACATTTTCATAGAAAGTAACAATTAAGTAATGTTACAGGATTAATCAATCAAAATAAGCATAAACTCAGTGAAAACATTTTGATCACATTTATAGACAAATCATTCTTTCAGGCATAGTTAAGACTAATCACGAGCACTTGCGTCATATTTCACACTTCAAAATCTAGAATACATCAAATGTATAGATTTCGAAGCATGAAATGCACATATTAGGAAATTAAACTTCAATTTTTAAAAAACACCCAAAAAGAACTTTGCACTGATCAGGAAGTTTGCAATTCATAAATTTCCAAATCCATTCATGCATAAATATGGTAAAAACGCAACGACGACTAGCTTTCTTTCCATTTCCAACATAATAAACTGCATCAATCAATTTTAGTATTTACAAAAAATGTATCAAAATAAATCCTTCAAATTCATGTCAGAACTCGAAATGATTTCCATAATTAGTCTATAGTATTTCCATAATTACTCTGTAGTTTTAGAGAGGACAAACTTTGAAAAGATATTAAAAGATCCTACAAAAATGTAAACTTTCCTAATCAACATTAAATAAAAATATCCTACAAAACTCATAAAACCATAGTACATACCTCATTCTTTTAGGGCCCCAACTTCTACTTCTAGCATTTGCAACCGAAGAGATGAAAAAGCGCCTGAAGATGAGAGGGGTTTTTGAACGTCAAGACGGTGTGTAATGTCCCCTCTACAAATTGCAGGCATCCAACAAATGACCAAAGCTTTGAGCTAGAACGTTAAATGAAACCCCAACATTATCGAGCTGCTTCTTAGGCATTCAGAGGATAAAATGGAGGAAAGGCTGATTTTACTTACACTCTAAACAATAGCAAAACTAATAGCAAATCCATGATAGTAGGACAGAAAATTGGATAGTTTGATTTTACTTGCACGTAAAGCAATATCAAATCCATGGAACAATAGACAAATTGATTACTTAGGAGCTGAACAAGAGCAATTAGATAAAGTTAAAGTTAATGTAAGTTTATTTTTTGCTTTTTCTTAATTTTTTTAATCTTAATAATGATAAAAATGGTCAATTCAAAACCTTTCAACCAATAAAATGTCAATACAATTTTCTCAAAAAAATATTAATAAATACAAATTTTAACATAATTTTTACATATATTTATAAAAATTAAAAAATTAATATCAATTACCACTTTCATACTCCCTATAATACATACAAACCCACGGCCGTATATTCTCTATAGCAATACCTTCCTTTAAGGGTATACATTTTAGAACGAATTAGTGAAAATAATTTAAAGTGATCGAATCCTTTTGAGATATCACATGCACCAAGATATGCACATTATTTTACTCAAGGACATGCACAATAGTTGCTATTACTTTATGGTGAATTGTTTAATATAATGTTCACATGATTATCATTATATCATTCTACTAGTCAAACTTAAACAGTCCTCTATGTTTTGAATATGGTGAATTATTTAATATAATGTTCACATGATTATCATTATATCATTTTATAATACCATTTTACTAGTCAAACTTAAAAAGTCCTATATGTTTTGAAATGGGAATAAAGAGAAAGAAAGATAACATATTTACAATAAAATAACCATGTAACATTGTTAATTTAGGACAAGTCTGAATCACTCACATTATATAATGGACGCGGTGTCCAACCTAGATCAACATCACAAGCATCACTCACCAATCGATGTTTGCATATCTCAAGAGCATCCTAAGAACATTATCCTTATAAAAAATAAGAACACTTTTGAGATACCCTACCCCAATTTGTGTCTTTGGTTATTAATGAAAAAAAAGGAGCTTTGCTATAGCTTTGTTGTAAAATGTCAATATTAGGATGGTTGGTTTTAATAGTAATAATTAGTGATCTGGTCAATGACAATATTATTAGGATGGTTAGTTTTAATAGTAATAATTAGTGATCTGGTCAATGACAATATTATTGAGGGTTTATAATGATAGGTTTAAAGTGGTAGCTAATTAGATTTAAACCTTAGTCTTATTTAGGAAATCTTTACTAGTTATGGCTTTTTTTCGATTAAAAAAAAGTGTTTATGGGTTTAACATCATTTACTAAATCTTTAAGCCAGCATGCCTTGACTTAGCCATCACAAGGAAGGAGTGAGGAAAAAGGTTACCTTATTTTCCAATTTGTTCTAGAAAATTTTGCAGGATATTTTCAAAGAAGGCCATATTAGGTATAGGATTTTTATGAGTGTTGGCAACATACTTCGTTTTCTTAAATGGTGTTTTCAAATGTAAGGGTTGAGATAAGATATTTAAGAGTATACAGAGAAAATAGTGCCATAAAATATATATTATCCAAGTTTAATGGCCGGAAATCTCCAAGTCTAGGGTTTAAGGGATTTTAGTTGTAGCAATAACAATTTTATTTCAAGTTTTGTTAGTAGCGGGACTATTCTTGTGATATTTCCATCCATGGATTTTTTTCTTTTGGTCCCCTTTCCCATGGATCGATGGAAGATTGATGAAGTTGAGATCATTGTACCTATAATACTCTCTTAATTCTTAGAATTGTTTCTCTTTCAACACATGGAGTTCATTGGAGGATAAGATTGTCCCTGCGTTGTGTAGTGGTATCACCCATGTGGATTGGAGTGCACTCTCTCGGTGAGAAGTGAATGTGTGTTGCGACCTAGACTCCCATTGTGGAGAACTACATAGATTATGGGGATGTTATGAACTGTTGAAGTCTATAGCTCCAACCTTTCCTTTTGGAGTTGTGACCTCTTTGCGACCTATGAGAGACATGATCTAACCACCTTTCTCTCTAGAGATCGTCACCACATCTTTCTCTGAAGTTGTGATTCACCAATGCGTTGAAGGAACTCCACCGTGATCGTGGGATCTCTCCAAGTGCTATGATCTCAACACTGTGTTGAATTGTGGTAGATTATGAAGCTACAGCTGGTGTTGATCACTGATGTCTCTGAATTTTATATATGTGGAGCTGCATGGAGTTGAAATCCTATCTCCTCCTCCTCCTTTCTTGCGTGGAGCTCAACTCAAGACATGGAATCGTGATATTGTATCAATATCTGCATTATGAATATGTGGTAAGTTTACACATTTAATCTTTGCATTGAAGATTGGAAATCTACACATTTAATCTATGTGTTGAAGTGATATGCATTGAAGATTGAAGACCTATATCCAATCTACTTGTGCCATGAGAATTAGGTATAGACTATCTATGAGTGTTTGCAACATACTTCATTTTTTCAAATTGTGTTTTCAAATGTAAGGGATGAGATAAGACATTCAAGAGTATACAGAGAGAATAGTGCAGTAAATATGTATCATCCAAGTTTTATGCCCAAAGATTTCCAATCTTTGTTCTTCAAAACCATTTGAAAGGAAACTCTAACTCCCTATATTACATTCTCTAACACCAACTAAAACAAAGCTCCAACTCTCTATCTTACATTCTCTAGCACCAACTTGAAGGATGATTTTACTTCCCTTCCTTACACCCTTCCTACCACCCTGAGATAAAAATATGTTGTTACAAAACTGTGACTTCTGTGATCTGTGATTTGCGTCTTGTTCAATCACCAATCTACAACTTATGTGATATGTGATCTACGACTTCTACAATATCAACCATCTTAAACTTCTATGATATGTGATTTACGACTTCAGCAATATCAATCATCTATAACTTCAGCGATCTGCGTCTTCTGTAATCACCAATATGCAACTTTTGTGATCTGCGATTTATGATTTCTTCAATATATAATATCAAGTTTGTAATCACCAATATGAAACTTCTGCGATTTGTGCCTTTTGTAATCACCAATTTGCAACTTTCGTGATTTGCGATCTACATCTTTTAACTTCTACGATCTACAATCTTAGCTTAAACTGCTTTTACTGTATATCTCCTTCGCACATCTAAGTGTTGAACATCCTTCTTATTTGTGCATTGTTTTTTGTTCTTCATTTATTTTGCGTGTTCAGCTCGTTGTTGTATATACTTCTCTGAGATGAACGAGTCATTGATACCCTAATAATTAGAAGCTTGGAAACTAAGAATATTACATCTTGTTCATATTAAAGATTACTTCAACATTTCCATGACTTGCTTATTTATATTTTTTCATCTCTCCTTATTCAATTGCTTTATCCACATGTTGGGTTCCTTCGAGTTGGTGATGCCCCCTTTTTATTACTTCTTAGTCAATCTAACCACCTCATTTGATCTTTCGTCGTTGTACATATTTTGATAGTTCATCCTCAAGGGGTTTTGTGCACTTGAGTCCCATGACTTGGTGGTATTTGCGCATATGACTTCCATCACTTGGTAGGATATGCGCACTTCCAAAACTTTCATACTTATTCTCTAGATGTTCTTCAACCCAGATTCATGTATACAGAAAGCCATTACCTAATGGATCTTGCGCACTACTAAGACTTGCAGACACTTTTATATATCTCTTCAAACTGGCTTCAAGTCTTCATGATTATTTATTAACATCCATGATTCTTTATTAACATCCACATACTTCTTGTTCAACATCAACATCCATCTTGTTTGTTTGACATCAATGACAACACCAAAGTTCAACACTTTTTCCACAAAAATGTGTTTATTTGCAGTTGCAGAAGATGCATTCTTTTGCAGCAAAGACCCTTTGCCTAACTCGGAAATCAAAGAACTAGTCCAAGGTCTCTTCCAAGGAAGAGAACAACAGAAGAGGACGAGGAAGAAGAAAGCACAAAGGCAGGGGGGGAAACCAACTCAAGAAAAAAACTAGATTTGAAGAGTAAGTATTATGGGAAGAATGGACATGAAGCAGATCAGTGTTGGGCCCCTTAGGACTCCCTCAAACAAAGACATAATCATAAGTACGAAGAAAAAAGTACCAAGCAGATGGTAAATCTCTTGAATATGCTCATTGTATTTTTGCACATTATAATCTTGGAATAAATGGAATCATATCTTTTTCATCTTATAAAGGATTTTGGTTGCTTGATATTGGTGCAACATTCCACATGAACTTTAGAAAAGTCTGCTCTGAAGAACTCAATGAAATTGTAGATGTAATTGTGTATTTTGAGCACAAATCCAGCCTTAAACCAAAGGGAATTGGTTCCATTAGGCTCAAACTTCCTATATTCACTGAATTTATGTTGTTGAATGTTCTCTATCTTCCAAAGTTGTAGAGAATCATGTTGTCCTTAATGCAGATTTGATAACAAGGCCATTCCATCCACATGTTCAATGGATCTATAGAGATAAGGAAGTGCTCTGATAACCAGGTCATCATGACCGAATATGAATATGGAAATTTGTTGAAGTTGAAAGGCTCATCTCCAAGGGTTCAAAAATTTTCCTACCTCTCTTAGCATGGAGCAAGTAATGTGTCATCCAGTTTGTTAAGGCATGCTAGATATGGTCATTTGAATTATAACAAACTTCATTTGTTGAGAAAGAAAGGTGTCTTTGGTTTTCCCACCATTCCTAGGAATATGAACAAATGTGATGCCTGCATACTAGGAAAACATAGTAAGCAACCATTCCCATAGTAAAAAATGTTGTGTCCCCAATTAAATAATTTCCAAATAAGACTACTTGCGAATAATGTTTCACCAACCTACTAGTTCCCTAGGTTGAGATGGAGACAAAAAATTTGTAATAAGGGGATATGGGACCCAAAAAGACTTTATTTTATCATATTGACATTTAAATGAGTCACATAAATGATAAATTCTAAAAAAATAAGGTGGCATGGATTCATGTAGACACTTGGAAGCTTGTGGAGCCTTTGGGTGACTAGATTTCCCGCACACTTGGCATGATCTTCATCCAAATTCGAACACATGGGTAATGTAATGTTATTGGATGGTGATGTGGTGTCAAATACAATATAATGAGCCAAGAAATTCAAATTTCTAAAGGAGAGTAACTCTCATGGAAGAGGAAGTGACTAGAAGACAATGTGTGGGACTTGGAAGGAGATTCCATGCACTCTATGACAACAAGTGATGGAAGATTCTATGACAAGTATGAAAAATTCAAACTTGATTGCTGACATATGAAAAATATGATATTAAAGGGATAAAAATATCCACCAAGAGGTCTAATTTGGGAGTCAGAGGCATCCATTCGAATTGGGGAAAGAATTGGAGCATGAAGAGGAAGACAAGTGTCATATGAGTTACTAATCCACTAAGATGAGTTGGAGGAATCCCATGGAGGTGAATTCAACCTTAGGAGGCCTCATGAAGTTAATAAAAGGATTTCATGAGGAAGGATAAGGGATTTTGATCATTTTTTAATTTTCCTTTGGCATTTTGGAGAGATTTTGCTTGTCCATTGCACGGTGAGTGTTCACTCTCCTTTCTAGTGAACCAATTTCAAGGGAGTTGGATTCCTTTCCAAGTTGGTTGGTGGATATTCCATTCAGAACTTTAATTGGAGCTTAATTAAGTAGTTTTATTTTTCATTTTGAATTTCTATACAGTCTAATTCTCATCTATCTCCCTATTCTCTCATTCCTTCTTCTTTATTCCCCCACACTCACATGTGATGGCGCACTTGTTGGAGTGATTCTTGTGCCTTGCTGAGGATAGTTGATGCCCACAATTTGATTTATGATGTATGGCTCTATAATATCATTTCCATATTCTCTATAAGTCGAAATATCAAGAATACACATGTTAGAGACTCACATTGCCATGTTCTTGAATAACTAGTTTTCATGGATTTGGCTTCAATATTGGAGTAGATTTACATCAGATTTGTATGAGGACATTTATATGAGGTTTATGATAATGGGGAATAAATATATGATGTATGTCTCTTTAATATTATTTCCACATGCTCTCTAAGTCAAAATATCAGAAATATATGTATGAAAATCTTGCATACGCATGCCCTTGTATCACTAGTCTTCATGGATTTTGGCTTCAATCTTGAAGTAGATTTTTACCAGATTTGTATGTGAGCTCTTATATGAATTTGAGGATGTTGTGATAGAAATATATGATTTATTACTCTGTAATTTCATGTCCATATCCTCTGTGGGTCGAAATCCAATAAACTCATGTGTGAAAAGCTTGCATTCCCATGCCATTGAATCATTAGTTTCCATGACTTTGGCTTCAATCTTGGAGGAGTATTGTATCAGATTTGTGGGATGTTTTTCCTTTGAGTTTTATTATTTTTTTGGAATCCATTTTTATTCCATATATTACCACCATGTGTCATATTACTCTCAGAACCATATATTCTACCTTTCCTATGTCAAAGTCTAGCTAGTAATGCAATTTCCCTTAGGCAATTTCCATGAAAGTTACCCTACAAATGTTGCAGATCATAAGCCCTTTTCAGAACTTAATAAACATGATTAAGGACATTCATTGATTTCTGGTACTCATTCCCATACTTTTTTATGAAATTTGGGAGGGTCGTACTTGATTTGGAGAGCTAGTTTGGCCATCACCCTTGGGGGCATTTGAACACAATTTCCTAGTAAAACTGCATTGTTTCACATTAAACCAAAACAAGTTTGCAGATGTATAAATTCTGATACAAATTTTCGATATACCATAGTGGGATGTTTTCAAGACTCACCGTACCCTTACATTTCAAATTTGGTACCATTTGGTGAAAGTTGGAACCCTCTAGAATCATGACTAGTTAAGCTCGAATTTTGCCCAATTTGTAATTTTCTCCAAAATTCCAAAAAATGGACATTACAAAAATTAAGAGCATGTATAAAGTTAGACCTGGTTCACTATGAATTATGTGGCCTCATTCCTATTTCTTATTCCAATGGTAATAGATACCTCATGACATTTGTTAATGACTACACTAAAATGTGTTGGGTATACTTGTTAAAGACAAAATCTGAAGCATTTCAAACATTCAAGAATTTTCATGCATGGATAGAAAATAATACACTGCTAATTATTTTAAGATTATCTTCGTCAACATGGTATTGCACATCAAACTTCAGTTCCTTACATCCCTCAACAAAACGGTGTGAAGAAAAGAATGAATAGAACCATCATGAATATGGTATGCTCAATGATGTTTTTTCATGAAGGTAAAACTTATGTTTTGGGATGACGCGGTATTATGTGCAGCATATATAAGAAATAAAATTCCATCTTATGCTCTTGAAAACAAGAATACAGAAGAAATGTGGCATGGCCACCTTCCTTTGATGAGGCATCTCAGGGTTTTTGGTTGCACCTACTATGCCTTGATACAAAAGGAGAAAAGAGATGAGCTTAGTGCTCGAAGTCGAAGATGCATTTTCTTGGGGTATTCAGACACCTCCAAGGCATATTTCCTTTATAATGAGGTAAACAAGAAGTTTGTTGTTTCCAGAGATGTCATTTTCTTGAAACTGATAAAAATGACGAATCTATTGATAGGGAGCGTGATAGTATGGAGAAATCTCATCTAAAGACATACTATGAAGTTGATAATGAAATTCCACATCTTAAAGGGGGGATCCCTATCTTGGATAACTCTCTGGAATTTACTTTTGAAACAACAACACCCCCTCATGAATAAACTCATGAAGAAGAAGTTCCTACGACTTCACCTGAATAGGAGGATTAACTAGCTGATGTGATTGAGACGAATGGAAGGTTGAATCTTAAAGAAAGTAAAGTACCACTAGTTGATCAACCTAGACCATCATGGAATGTTCCTAAATGGGACACAAAGACACTTAAATTTTCCATCCAAATGAATTAGGACATATGGGAAAAATAATCTCAACTAGACAAGAAGATGGAGGAGATACAGATAACTCAAGTAATGACATGGATGTCTCATTTGATTATGAATTGAATTTATCTACTAAATCTGAACCAACTTCCTTTGAAGAGGATCCTACTTGTGATGAGTGGAAAGAAGCCATACATAATGAGTATGATGCACTCATGAAGAATGGAACCTGGAAGTTGGTTGACCCTCCAGTTGGAACCAAACCAATTGGATGCAAGTGGGTATACAAGAACAAATATAGATCAAATGGCTCACTTGATAGTCATAAAGCAAAACTTGCGGCCAAAGGCTATGAATAGAAGGAAGGAAATGAATATGAAGAGACATTCTCCCCCATAGAAAAATGGGATATCATCCACACCTTATTGTCTTTGGCTGCACAAAATGGGTGGAAATTCCACCAAATGGATGTAAAACAACCTTCTTGAATGGAGACTTGAAAGAAAATGTCTTCATGTCTAAAACCATAAGGATTTGTTGTGAAGGGACACGAACAAAAGGTATGCAAACTTGTCAAGTCCATTTATGGCTTGAAACAAGCACCTTGAGCCTGGTATGAAAAGCTAACCGAGCATCTTTTGAAGCTAAATTTCAAACATTATAATCTTGATGACGCAACATTGTTTGTAAAGAAAGTTGGAATATTTATTGTGTTTCTCATGGTGTATGTAGATGACCTTTTGATGGCAGGGAACAATGAATGTTATATTTATCCATAAAGAAATATTTGAAGAATGGATTTGAGATGATAGATCTAGGACACCTTCACTACTACTTGGGAATTGAAGTGGCTCAACATCTTAAGTACATATTAATCTCCTAAAAGAAGTATGTTGGAGAATTGTTGAACAGATTTTGTATGACAGAATACAACCTCTTTGAATTCGAATGGAACAGAAATTGAAGCTCACATCAATTGAAGGAAAGGAATTTGAGGATGCGACCAAGCACCAATAGCTTGTAGGAATCCTTCTTTGCCTCACAACTAGTAGACGTTGTTGTTATCCTTTCAAGGTTCATGCACAAACCTTGTGAAGGATATTGGTCTGCTGCTAAAATATTTCTAAGGTACTTGAAGGGGACTCATGACTTTGGACTCAAGTGCTCTAAGGTGGATGACTTCAAACTCATTGGGTACTCTGATTCAGATTTTGATGGCGACAAAGAGGCATGAGTTTTGTTGGAGGAGCTAGTCGGTAAGCCAACTAAGTCGATTGGCTGACTAATTAGAGATTAGGTTGGCCACATAAGGTCATGCCGGTTGACCGAACTGACAGCTAGTTATATGTAACTATTTGTAAAACATATATATTAGGCTGTTGAGCCATATGAGAACTTGGTTTAGTTCTATGTTTGTATGGACCCTTATAATATAATATAATCTGTTATTCTACATCTATGTTCTTGTTTCTTGTCTATGTTATGTCTATATGCTTCAATGCGTATTATTGGTAACCCTCGGTGATCCGTGAGATTACAACATTGGTTCCATTGTCGGTAGTACATATCTGAGATGAATATAAGCAGATGATATCAGAACAGGAGATTAAGAACTGGTGGGAGCATAAGATAGCAAATTATTTGCAGAATTACACGCGGAAAAACAGATTAACGACTGCTCAGGCCAAGGAAAGATTCTTCACTAAAACTCATGAGAAGTTCATAGAATCGGTACCCTAGCTTTTGAAAAAACTTCTGGATGAAAAATTCGAAAGTGACTAAAGACCAACAGATGTTAGAGAAACTGATTCGAGGGGGGAGAACAAACCTGTCGAAGTGGTTTGAAAATATCACCGACGAATTCTACGAGGAGCAATCTATAGAAGAAAGAACTTCGGTAGAAACCATTCAGAAGAAATTCTATACAGACCTTACCAAGCAATTCCTATGCTCCTTACCGACCTTGTTGTTCAAATTCCTGATAGAAAAAGGAGTGGGTCATATTGTCGAACATTGTCTGTCACTGAACGAACCGCCACCAAATTTTAATTGGGCGGAGAAACAAAGGAAGTGGGAGAAATTCATTATCGAAAGGGAGTGGGAATATTTCCTAAGCAAGTAAACAGAACTATCTGAGATTTCTAAAGCATCGGGTAGGCCATGGGGGGGTAGCTGGTCATATGTCGGGGGAAAGTAAAGAGGATTCTAGTCGACTACAAAGGAGATACCATCACCAGCGATGAAAAATCAACCTAAAAAGGAAATCAAACGGACAGTGACACAAAGATATGGCGGATTTACAGAGAATAGAGAGAGAGAGAAGAGGTTGAAAAGAAGGGAAGAAAGAAGAGAAAGGGCTATAGCATTGCAAAGAGGAATGAGTACTAGGGTGACAGACCAAGAAATAAATCCACCAGAGTCAGGTCATGACCGACACGAAGAAGGCATGGATGAAGAGGCATCACCCATGGAAGAAGACTTGTGGATAGAGCACCAAGAAGCTCTCCAAATAGAAGTTCCACAAGAGATAAGACCTCTGTCTCCAACTAATCCGAGTATTAGGATACAAGCCATTGTCGAAGAAGACCTAAGACTAAGAGCTAGTGAGTTTGGTATATGGAGCAGACTAGATGACGAAGCAAATGATGATAATCATCTAGTGATCCGTCGACCAGAGGAAGGAAACTGGGTTACGCTTCAAATGTACCCTTCCAACCAAAGTATCAACTTAATTTACCTGACACATGAAGGAGCAACCCCCTTTCCAAATACATCTTTGGAGAATACAGAACAGTCAGACCTGCAGACAAATAATTGCAGTTGGACATTGACAGGAGAAGTCGACCCCAACCGACTGCTTTTTGGAGAAGAAACAACAAACAAAACAACTGACGTAAACGAAAGTTCAATCAACGATAGCTCTGTACAAAGAGACAAGCAAAACATCCCACTACCCCCACCACCGCCACCTCCTGGAGAAGATAGAGACAGTGAATTCAACATGGGTCACAGATCAGCGCATATCCCTCTATACGAGGGCGATGAAGATCCTAGATGACATTGGTTCATCTGTGAGTTGACATGGGAGGCAAATCAGGTCACAACTGAAGATCGATAGATGGCATAGTTCACTGGTTCCTTGAGGAAAAGAGAACTAACGTGGTACATGACCTTTACTTAGAGAACCCCTCAAGCATCCAAAGCAGAAATTAAAGCGTAATTTTTGTCGTTCTTTAAAACCCCAGATGCAAAACATCTGACAGCTAAAAAGTTGAAAACAACATCGCAAAAGCTAGCAAAATCTGTCCGAGAGTACGACAAACATTGGAAAGAGCTCCTCAGCCAGCTGGATTATGCAATTGATGAACAATTATTAATTTAGTGGTTCCTTGCAGGTCTATCACAGAAAATTCGATGGCACATAATCCTGGAGACGTTTAAAATGTACGAAGATGTGCTTACTAAATATCTACAAGTGGAGATGGACGAAGATTTCCCAGCATATCCCATGGATATTAGACTGGAAGAATAGCTCGAAATCATGCATAAATCATTGAAAGAGATGAACCTTAAGAATCAGGATGTCTGGTGCACAAAATGCTCAACGGTCTGACACACAAAAGATAACTGTCGACAAGACATCAGCCGACAGGACATTCGATTTGTTCAGATAAAGTGCTTTTGCGACATCTGCCAAGAACATGGAGAACACACAACAAACTATTGCTCGTATAACATGAAGAATGGTAAAGCATATTGGTGTGCAATCTGTGAAATTAAAAGTCACACCATGGTCGACTGCCACCGAAACTTAAAAAATCAACAAAACTACCAAGCAGTCTACCAGAAAAACGCAGTTGCGCATAACAATGATAATAATCAGCGAAGCAATTCTCAAAACGAACAGAATAATCAAAGATACGAAGGTCGTCGATATGAGCACCGATTCGACAACTGTCATGGAGGATATGGAGGTCGAAGTCAATTCTATGGGAATAGCAAAAATTGACCACGTCGGCCCATCCAATGTTTCACATGCTACAAAGAAGGTCATCGATATGCAGACTGCCCATAGAAGGACAGAACCGATTTAAAATTTTGTACTACCTGTGGAGTCAGGGATCACTCATTAGAGGATTTCCCTACTATGCTTGATAAAATCAATAAAAAGAAAAATGTTAATGTCTTATCGTGCGTTCAAAAACATGATATAATCAATACAAAGAATTTGCATATAGTAACCCGATAAGGGACAAAAATTGGGAGTGATAATCCATGCATAAGAAAAATAAAATAAAAGAATGATTATCCTAACCTAGCTAAACAAAAACAACTGTATAAAGACACAACGAATGTATTTAAAGAATTTACTCGACAAGAAGAAGCTGATGATAGTCGACAAAGCACAGTTAACGAATTAATACGTTTAGTACAAAATGATAAAGTGGTATCTCAGTTCATTGACTTATTGTATAATATGAAACACAACAATAATACAGAAAAGCAAACAAAAAACATATGCAGTTTAAACCAGAAGGACAAAAGTGATGCCGACCCACTTGTCGACCTAGAAATTGAAGGATACCATGTCTAACAAGTTGTACTTGACTTCGGCTCAAAAGTAAACATTATGACTCGCGACACTTGGGAACAATTCGGTAGACCTCGACTATACGAGTCAGGAATATACCTGAAATTAGCCGACCAAGGTCTGATTGAACCTATCAAAGTTTGGAGAAATGTCAACACGACAATAAAAGAAATATCGACCAAAGTCAACTTTGAAATTATTGACCCTAAGGAAGGATCCAGTTCCTTCCCAGCGTTAGTAGGTCAACCTTAGGGAAGAAAAATGAAAGCATCGATATCCTTAGACAAGGAAAGGATACAACTAAAAGGGAATCGACAAAAAGTCATAGTATCTATCCATCCATCCCAAGGAGAACCTTGGATAGAACCTATTGATGAAGAAGTCAACATCCAACAATTATATCAAATACAAAACAATGAACACTACACAGAACTTAATTTCTATGGTGAACTTCACTTAGGCAATCAAGATTCAATAGGATACAACTCAGATGTAGAATTACATGATTGGGAAGTCAAAAACTACAAAACACAAGCAAGAGGTTGCTGGACCATTCAAATAGTGCAGAAGAAACCAATCCAACAATGCTTCTTGGTGTCCATCATCCCAAAAATATTTGAAAATAAAACCAAGGAATATCCTACCATAAAACCAGCAAATATAAGTATCAAACAAATCCCAAGATACAAAGAAAGAGAATCACTAGTTATGCGTATAGAACAAGTATCCAGAAACATTGGTGAACATGGCCGACTACAAAGCTTAGTGGAAACCTTCACAGGGAAAGCTGCTAGATGGTGGGATACCCATCAATCAAGATTGCAGACATGGACAACAACTTTGACTTACTTTATAGAAAGATTCAGAGTAAAAGGTTAACCAATCAAGCCCAAATACCTATGTTCATCCAAGGGCATGATCCAGAAGACCACATAAGAACATGTGAAAAAGAATGGAAAATACTTGGGTATAAGGATGAACGTTGTTATAGCTGACTTTACCACACCAGGTAAATCACACTGGTATGGCCTTCCCCTGTCCCTCTATAGATTCCTTAGACCCCTTGGACCATTTTTTGTCCTTTGATGTTTCCTAGACCATCCCTATAATCATGTGAAAATTGATATACGTGACTTTTAAACC
>LPNX010458795.1:155675-204244 GCA_001517045.1 Pseudotsuga menziesii | reverse complement strand
CTTGTTTACTTGTTGTTGAGGAAGTGATTCATCAATTCAAGCTAAAGTTGGAAAGCTCAACGGGGATCTACTTCAACCATCTGGAATAAGGTACGAGGTCTGATCCTTTAGTGTTAGATATTTGATTTCTCTTACATATTGGAAAGGATTGATTTCTGGAGTCAAGCTGTCTGTTGTGGTACCCTAGCAGAGTCGCTAATTCTGTTACGGAGAGAAATTCCTATGGCTTGGGGTACCACAATAGACAGTTTGACTCCAAAAATCAATCCTTTCCAATATGCAAGAGAAATCAAATATCTAACACTAAAGGATCAGACCTCGTACCTTATTCCGGACGATTGAAGTAGATCCCCGTTAAGCTTTCCAACTTCAGCTTGAATTGATGAATCACTTCCTCAACAACAAGTAAACAAGACAAGCATAGTATATATATTGGTGTTAGATCTACTCTAGCATATATAATCAACAATGTATAAGCATTTGAAATCATCCATGGATAAAATATTCATTCAAACATACATTATTGGATAGGAAAAGATATTTCTATTAATATAAAATTAGAGATTACAATGAATACAACCTCTGTCGGCACGTCTGCGAATCAGAGAAACTGAATCCCCCACTTGGGCCTCCACCTCCTCAATCCTCCATCTCTCGATAGCAATCTCACAAGCAAAAGGCAAGCTTGGGAAGAACACCAAAGTGCTCCAAGGGACAAAGGGATGTAGACTCAAGCACAAGTTCCGACAACAATGGACTATAGTTTCTTTGCTCTCAATTCTCTTATGCCTTCAATGTATCTAAAGGGTTCCTTATATAGCTTTTCAATGGGGTAATGAAAGGTCGAATCCGAGTGATCTTAAGGCATATGGAAGGCCAGGAGACAAGTGAGTCGGATCCATGTCAAGGACAACTCCAAAAGGATTTGGATTTTGTACACATCCCAGTGTACGCGGTTTTAGGGGTCAAACCCGCGTATATACGGGATAAGGGGTTTAAAAGTCACATATATCAATTTTCACATGTTTATAGGGATGGTCTAGGAAACATAAAAGGACAAAAAATGGTCCAAGGGGTCTAAGGAGTCTGCAGAGGGACAGGGGAAGGCCATACCAGTGTGATTTACCTGGTGTGGTAAAATCAGCTATAACAAACGTACATGGCCACACCTGTTTCCATCGATGCTATTCGACTTACCAAAAAAATAGTACAAAATGGAAGAAGCTCAGGGTGAAGCATTCCTATGGCATGAACTTAGAGAGAATTTTATCAAAGACTTCATCTTTATACCACAAGATGAAAAGTTAGTCGAAATTGCAAAACAAATCAAGGCATTTATAGAACTGGTCGGGAACAAAACCCTAACACAAAATCATGACCAACCGACAATAAACTACAATAACGTACAAACCAAGACAACACCACAGTCAACAAGACTACAAATGGAAAATGAAAATCCAGAAGGGAAAAGCTTTCAATGGAAATCATACCATTCAGAAACAACGAAACCAATTCGCATGGTACTCAAAGTCGAGACAGCCGACAAAGAAGACACCGGCCGAATGACTGCAGCTGACTTTCCTGCTACATTTTCACAGTTTAAAGAAGGGAGCCGACCAATCAATGAAGCCAAAGCACCAGAATGGTTACATGCTAAAGTGAAAACTAGAGAATTCGACATCTCAAATGATGGTCGACCAAAAATGGCGAAAATTGGAGACTACTGGAGTGAAGAACAAACAACGAAAATAGTAAACTTACTAAAAGAATTCCAGGGTGTATTCGCTAGAGACTACAAAGATCTCAAAGGTCTAGTCCATGAAATGGGTGAAATGAATATCGACATTAAACCTGATGTCTGACCTGTAAAGAAAAGACCATATAAATGATCTCATAAATACAAAGAGATAGTCAAGAAAGAGATTGATAATATGCTTGCAGCAGGAATTATCTACCCTATTGACCAATTAGAATGGGCAATTCCAATGGTTGTTCAACCAAAGAAACACAATCCAACCAAGCTAAAGATCTGTGTCGACTTCAGAGACTTAAATAAAGTTACATTAACAGACCCATTTCCAACACCTTATGCAAATGAAATCTTAAATGAGGTCGCAGGACATGAATGCTACTCGTTTACAGATGGATTCTCATGTTATAACCAAGTACCAATAGCCAAAGAAGATCAGAAAAGGACAACATTTGTATGCGAATTTGGCACATTTGCTTACAGAGTTATATGCCTTTTGGACTAAAAAATGCACCTGCAGTATTTTCGATAATTGTGGTCAAAACATTTCAAGAATATATTTACAAAACAATGGCAGTATATTTCGATGATTGGACAATATACTCTATGCTGAAAGATCACTGCAAATGGCTAAGGCTCATGTTGGAACGATGCCGACAAATCCAGCTATCTCTGAACATAAGGAAATGCATGTTTCTAACCCCTATAGGGATACTATTAGGACACATTGTCTACAAAGAAGGCATCAAGGTCGACTTTGCAAAAATAAAAATTATCCTCGACTTAAAACCACCGTTGAACCCAAAACAAGTCAGGGTACTACTTGGTCATACTAGATATTACAAAAAATTCATAAGGTACTATTCAAATATGACCTATCCATTGGAAGAACTATTAAGAGAAGATAAGGAGTTCGACTGGACAGAGGAATGCAACATATCATTTGAAACACTAAAAAGGAAGCTAGTCGAAGCACCCATTCTAAGGTTCCCGAATTGGTTGACCAAATTCCATGTACACATCAACGCATCAGGCCTGGAAATAGGAGCAATGTTAACTCAACCAGGGGACAACGGAATGGACTACCCCATAGTTTACAGCAGCATAAAACTAAATAAAGCAAAAAGAAACTATTTGACAACAAAGAGAGAAGCCTTAGGAATCGTTTTTGCACTACAGAAGTATCGACGTTACCTACTAGCCAACCCTTTCAATTTTTATACCGACCACCAAGCATTAAAATATCTTGTAAATAAACCCTTACACCATGGAAGAATTTTTTGATGGCTACTTCTATTCCAAGAATTTGAATTTGAAGTTGTTGTGAGACCAGGAAAATTAAACGTCGGACTCGACCACTTATCATGAATCGACACAGGAGAGGAACCAATAGGAGTCGAAGACGACCTGCTGGACACACATTTATTTTGAATAGAAGCAGTCCCAGCAGAATTAAAGGAAATAGCTCAATTCTTAGAAAATGGACAAGCACCAAAGGGCATGAGCACGAAAAAGAAACAAATCTTAGCCATGAAAGTTGCACCGTATAGTCTCATAAATGGATTTGTATATAAAATGGGCATGGACGACATTCTTAGAAGATGCGTATTAGAACATGAAAGAAATTATATCATGTATGAAGCACACTATGGACTGGCGGGAGGACATTTTCAAGCAGACACAATTGCAAAGAAAATCTAATAGTCCAGGCTATGGTGGCCGACACTATACAAAGACTGCAAAACGTTTGTAAGCCAATGCGACAGAGGTCAATGACTGGGTCGACCTCTGCCTAGTACAGAAATTCCCTTGATATCAGTAAACCCAAGTTTGACATTTGAAATTTGGGCCATAGACTTCATAGGGCCATTCCCCATACCACCAAAAAGAATCACAATCGGCAATGGTCCACATTAGCCAACTTGGGTCGACCACTACAGTCAACGCAACAAAGATGAAGGACGGAGAGTTGGGACAACTCTTAGAAACTCTGGCCATCGAAGCAAAAATAAGAAGCCAGACCAGACGCAGGGAGCTCGACAACACTGAGAAGGAACAAGTCGAATTCCTGGTAAAATGCAGAAACCTAGCACAATCTATAATACCAGGACCGATGGAAGTTGACACCGACAAACCGCTTGAAAAGGCATATCAACTGTTTGAGAGTGTGGTGTCGACCCTACAAGCATATGCAAAACACAAAAGAAGAACAAAAAGAAGAAACACCTAGATTATTGATGCAACAGTACACAGCCTTCTCAGAAGTGTACAAAGTGCTGCAAGACCACATGGAAGAGTCTGTCATAATAGAAGGGGTACTATGGGACTGGCCTACTTATTACAGGAAAGTCTTTCAGTAGACCCGACAGACTCGACAACAAATTCAAGCAATAGAAAAGAGAAAGAGCACTGAGGAAGCATTGAGAAGCACAATACAAGATCAAATAGTGCTGGAGACAGCCAAACTACAGAGACTCGAGAGATAAGCACACCAGTGGGTGCAGCAGGCACTCTCGAGCTTGGAGAAATTAGACACCATCTACCCGCAGATGAAAATACTTTTGGAGACAGCAGAAGAAAAGACTAGTTCATGGGACCCGACATGGAAAGAATAGCGGACCTTTCCATTCAAGAGAAGATGTCGATGTTATCAAGCATTACAACACTACCATTGACATCCAGAAAGTACTTCAAAGTTGGACAAAATTCCAACATCAACTGGTTGTTACAGCAGAAGCAACTGTTGAAGTATGTATACAGAAACAACCAACCATCTGACTTCATAGACCATAAAAGACAAACAAGAAAATAACTACCTTAGACAGTAAAAGAGTTTTGAGTACCTCGCTTGTTTCTTCGAGACGAAGAAAGATTTTGTTTCTGGGGGAGATGTTGGAGGAGCTAGTCGGTAAGTCGACTAATTAAAGATTAGGTTAACCGCATAAGGTCGTGTCGGTTGACCGAACCGACAGGTAGTTATATGTAACTATTTGTAAATCATATATATTAGGCTGTTGAGCCAGATGAGAACTTGGTTCAGTTCTGTGTTTATATGGACCCTTATAATATAATATAATCTGTTATTCTACATCTATGTTCTTGTTTATTGTCTCTGTTATGTCTGTATGCTTCAATGCGTATTATTGGTAACCCTCTGTGATCCGTGAGATTACAACAAGTTTCTACTTATGGATTCACAATGAGTCTTAGATCAACAACTGTCTCTTAGAGATCACACAAACAATCAGTTCAGGAAGATTCGACAATAGAGGAAGAATATGTGGCTATTGTTGAAGCAACGAAAGAGATAGTGTGGTTGAGGAATATACTTGAATATTTATTGTGGAAACAAGAGAACTCCACTCCCTTATTGATCAACAACACTTATGTAATCAAGGTGGAAAAGAATCTTAAATTCCATGATCAGACCAAGCACATCAATACGTAATACCATTTGATTCAATATCATATAAAGGCTAAATTATTCCATGAACAAGTAAATTGCATACATCTTCACCATTTTGGAAGAGAAAAGTTTAAAAAAATTAAAACCAAAGAGAAAAAATTGTTGAAAAAGTAATCCTTTATGATAATAATTCCAAGAGCAAAATGTAAATACTTGTCATTGAAAAGATGAAAAGTCATTCAAAAACGAAAAATCAATGAATTGCGAGACTTATTTCCTCAAATTGAAAATTGAATATGAATCACAAGTGTCAAAATTATTTCACACAATATTATTTACCTATATTTCATTAAAAACTTTGAATAGACTAAATCAAAATTAGACACTAAGAGTTGCCAATAGTGCAAAAGACACCCAAGTAATTGGTGACGACGCTTGAATATTTTAATCCGTGATCTAATCCTTTTAATATCATTAGGACCATAAGATAAAAGCAATTAGAGCGCATGTAAAAGAGTAAAGTGCAATTTAGAAGTGATTGAAAAGATAAGAATGAAATTGTTTGTTGGTGGATTTTAAAGACCAAGTATAAATCAAAGTGTATCATTTATTAAAAATATAGTGGTCAGTAAGCAAAAGCCAAGGAAATTTGTACATCTATGATAAAATGACAATTTAAAAATAAATGCTAATTGTGGTAACATATGAGATAGATGGTTAATTATATGAATATTAAAGTAAATGGGTGGATTGTTGAAGAAGTCTTTATGAAGGGATGACTTAGTTTTGTGGAATTTTATAAGGAAAATTTTATATATAAGTTATTATTGTTTAAAAAATAAAATAAAAAATAGAAGTAAATAATATTAATAATAGAATATAATTTACATGAAAGTTTTGTTTTAAGTAGTTAAAATTATATAATAATGGTAACTTTAATCTTTTATTATACTCAGCTAAAAAATTACAGTGATTTCTTCTATATTTCTTGTATTACAATGGTAAGGGATCATTCCCCTTTCATACAATACTTGTGAGAGTTCCAGAAGGAACCAAAATACACTAGAAGGGTCTAGAAATTTTCAACTCAAGGGCTTCACTCTTGAATCGTCAAAAAATTCCTTAGGGGAACCCCTCCCTCAACCCTTGAAATACACTAGAAAGGATTAGAAATTTTCATGCATGGGCCTATTCAAGAACTATACATCAAGAATATTAGAGATCTGGATATTGGCTTCATCTCCTAACATTCTTCCACTTCGAGTCAATAAACTAGAGGTTCCTTGCCAATATATTCCACCCACGTGCCATTTCCCAATGTTGTCTTCATCGTATTTTCAACAATCTGAGAGAATTTTTTCACTATTCAAACTTCTATGTCCTGTCCGATTTCGTAACGATATCTACAATATTATCATTAGTTTCAATTTTCTTCAATAAGATCATACCTTCTTCGACCACTTTCCTTATGAAATGGTACCTAATATCAATATGCTTTTTGTGATCTTGAAATGTTGAATTCTTCACTAAGTCAATAACACTTTGATTGTCACAATGCAAAGTGATATTCACCTATATCATTGTGAGTTCATCCATTAGTTACTCTAGTCTATATTTCCTATTTAATGGCCTTAGTTTTTGCAACGTATTCTACTTTAGTGGTTGATAAAGACACCATTGGCTGCAACTTAGATGTCCAGCTTACAACTCCACCAACAAGAGTGAAAGTATATCCTATAGTAGACTTCCATCCATCTCTGTCTCCACCAAAATCATAATCTGTAAAACCTTTAATTTGTAAATTTGTTGTTCTGTAGCAAATAGCCACATTTGAAGTGATCCTTAAATATGAGTATCCAATTCATAACATTCCAATGCTCTTGACCAGGATTCACCATGAATCGGTTAACAAATCCCACTGCTTTAGCAACATATGGTCTATTTCTCACCATGGAGAACATGAGGCTCCCTAATACTAATGAATATGGTACATGAGGCATGCTTTCCTTCTCTGCTTTTATGCTAGGACATTGTTCGAAATACAACTTGAAGTGTGTAGGAAGTGGGGTGCTAACTAGTTTTGCATTCTACATATTGAAGCGCCATAGAATCTTTTCTATATATGACTTTTGAATTAAGTATATATTCCTACCTATTATAACCCTATGTATCTCCATCCCTAGAATTTGATTTGTTACTCCTAAATACTTCATTTCAAATGTCCTAACCAACTGAACCTTGAGATCAATGTTTTCTCCATGTTGGGGACTACAACTAGGATATCATCAACTTACAACAACAAGATAATAAAACTACCATCACCGAACCTCTTATAATATACACAATGGTGAGTTTCACTTCTATTGAAACCTTGGCTCTTCATGAAGGTGACAATTTTTTTGTACCACATCCTGAGTTCCTATTTCAATCCATATAGATATTTCTCGAATCTTCAAACAAAATTCTCTTTGCCTCTTTCTTTATGTCCCTTTGGTTAATCTATATAATTTTTTTCATCAATATCACCATGCAGGAAAGCAATTTTTACATCTAGTTGTTCCAACTCTAAATCATGTGCTACTACAAGTGCAAGTAAAACCCTTACACTAGCAATATTTATAACTAGAGAGAATATTACTTCTACACATAGCCTTTTTCTACCAACCACACTTTATAATGTTCTAACAACCCATCATTGTTCTTCTTTACTTTACACACCTACTTATTTCCAACAACTTTTCTTCCCAATGGGAGATCCACAAGTTCATATTTTTCATTATTGTGTAATGCTTTAATTTCTTCATCCATATCTTTCCTCCATTTATCTGCATTCCCATATTCTATAGCTTCCTAAAATTAACTAGGTTCACCATCATTAGTTAACAAAGCAAAAGAAGATTGAATCATGTGACTAGATTTTTGGAAATCTCTTGAGACATGTAGATATTTTGAGTTGTGGCCATTGAACTTATTGTTTTGCATGCTAATAAGAAGCTTCATTTTCAACTTCACTCATTCCTAATCCAACCGGCACAATCATAGGTGTCTATTGTACATCCTTCCTTTGCATGGATATTTCAATAAAAATAACATTCTGACTAACAATTATCTCGTGGTTAGTAGGATCCCACTATTGTATTATCATTAGCGATAAAAACACATTTCCTTGACTTTGGGTCAAGCTTGGACCTCTTTTTTTAGGAACATGGGAAAATGCATCACAACCAGAAATAGGCAAATAAGAATAATCAACTAGCTTATCACACCAAACCTCCTTTGAAATATTTCCATCCAACGTAGTTGTAGTTGATTTGTTAATCAGATAGACAACTGCATTAACAACTTTTTCCCAAAATACATTATCCTACCCAGATGCATTGAGCATGCTTCTTTCACATTCCATGATTGTGTGATTCATCCGCTCAGGGACACCATTTTGTTGTGGAGTATATGAGAGATTATTTTCGTGCTTAATTCCTTCTCGTGTAATGTTTTTATCAACTTCCTTGGAGCAATAAATTCTTTTTCCATTATCAGATCTAGGAAATAAATTAGAGTTGCCCAAACTTTTCTCTACTTGTGCTTTGAAATCTTTAAATTTCTCAAAGGCTTCTGATTTATTTTTCAAAAAATAGACCCACACTCTTCTAAAAATAATCATTTATAAAAGTAAAAAAATATCTATCAATATTTATAGACAGTGTGGGTTGGTACAAATATATCAGAATGAAAAATTGCAAAAGATCATAACTTTTACCAAAGCTCGCAGTAAATGGAAATTTCTAATGTTTACCAAAAATATAGTGCTCACACAAGTCGAAATCACAAGTCTTAATCCTAGAAAGCATACCTCTGTCATAGACCTTTTTCCACTCACATTTCCAAGTCCTTGATGCCATAACATCATTGCATCTAGAACATTCCATGGGTTTGTTGATATTGCATGATTTGTTATTGTATCACCACACAAACAATACAAAGTCGCATAAGATTCTCCTTTTTCTACCACAAGGGTTCCTTTGGAAATTTTACATCGATTGTCACCAAAGGTAGTAGAATACCCCATGTTATCCATCATCTTGATTGAGAACAAATTCTTTTGTAGAGATGATACATGTTGTACATCACACAACTTCCCTTCTGTGCTATCTCCCAACTTGATTTTAATGTTCCCTCTTTCGACTATTTCCAAAGGATGATCATCACTCAAGTAGACCATCCACCACTATAGGGATGATATTTTTCCAACCCATATCTATGTGGATACATGTGGAAAGATGCACCTAACTCTAAAAACGAAGCATATAATTTGTAAATGATGTTATTGAGACAAAAAACCTCACAAGTTTCCATCTCTTCTAAATCTATTGTACTAGCTTCATCTAATGGATGATCTGGTTTTTCTCCCTTCTTTCCTTCTTAAGATGCCAATAGTCATTGCTCAATGGATCCACCTTCGAACCCCCGAAATTTTTTCCTCTTCGGCTATGCCTTTGAACCCTCAAAACCCCCAAAACATTATCCTCAAAAGATCCCCCCGTCGAACCCCTAAAATACACTAAAAGGGTGTAGAATTTTGTGTGCATGGGCCTAGTTGAGAACTCTACATCAAGAATATTGGAGATCTCGATATTGAATTCACCTACTAACAAAAAAAGTGTTGTGTAAATGGGATCTAGCTTAAGTGGTTGTAGGATGAAGTGTTATTGTCCTCACCCGGGTTTTATTCCCATCAGTGATATGTTGAGCTTATAATGAGTATATTGTTGTAACGACTTTGAGCCTTGTTGTTAACTGCCTTGTGCACTAAAGAATATAGGGTTTACGCTAGATACCATCCTTGAAATAGGGGAACTGCCCAAGGTTTTCCCTAGGATATTTACCTAGAAAGAAAAGGTTACAAAATTGTTTTATGGTTTGGACATTTGGAGTCTATATACAACAATTACAAAAGTGTAGTGTCTAGATACAAGGTAAATCTGATAGAAAGTCACTAGGAAATAGATAAAACAATATTGAGATATGTGAAAGGATATTGAGGGACTTCAATTCTCCCAATGGAATCATTATTTGGATTCTATCAATTTCATAGATTTTAACTAGGTTGGATGCATGAATGATAGGAAGTCCACATTTGTCTTTATTTTTTATGTTGGTGTAACTATTATGAGTTGGAGTAGTAAGAAGTAGTGCATGGTTTCTTATCCTGAAAATCAATCAAGTAAAAAGCTACATTTCATGTATCATGTAAATGAATTTTGCTTAGGCAATTGGGAAAATAGATGGTCTTGAAGGTTTGATCAATGTTGAAAGTTTTTCTATAACTACTATCATTTACAATGTTGAGTGCTTTTATGTTGTCATTCATAAGCTTGTTTATCCTTCACAAGTAAGTACTATTAATTTCACCAACTATATATAATATATTGGTCCTACATGATCATAGATAACATTAAGAATATCCAAATGTACTACTAAATCAAAAGAAAACCCACCCATGTATTGAAGATACATGGACAACTTTGTTAAATGTACAACATCAGGAGTCATTCTCCAGGAGACTTGTGTTGTATCAAGTCTAGAACTTGTGTTGTATGAAGTTAAGGGACTTGTGTTGTATCAAGTCGGGAACTTATGTTGTATTAAGTTAAGGAAGCTTGTGTTGTATCAAGCTAGGACATAGTGTTGTATCAAGTCCTATTCATGAAATATTCCTTTATTGTGATCTTGTGTTATATCAAGATCAGGAGCTTGTGTTGTATCAAGGTCGAAATCTTGTGTTGTATCAAAGTATAGACTTGTATTGTATCAAGTCGTGTGGATATGATATGTGATGTATTGCTAGTCATGGTCACTAGGTGTTATAAGTCCCCTCCAAGAATGGGCTAACCCTAGAGTGAATTATTTTAGCATATGACTATATGACTCAAAGTAATAAATATGATCATTAGTATGGAACAATTCTTCTGAGTATGATATGATAAATATGATTAATTAATTAAACACATATGGGCCATGCACAAATTAATTAATGATAAATGATATGAGCACAGATATAGAGTAAGGATTCGAATTGCCCATGTCATCCCTTTAGTGAACTTTAATTTCAAAGACACCAGTTAAGTCTCAGTTGTGGAAAAACAAGTTTCAGTTAATTAAGGAATCTACTCCTTGATTTAGGAAAAGTGGTTCTTCATGGATGAAAGTGATTGTGAATTACTAAAGACATTCAATTAAACTCCTAACTAATGGTCAAGCAGTTAGTTGATTGAGTTAATTTCAATCAGTTCAGTTCAATTCAATCAATTCAGATTCAGTTAAAAGTAGTTAACACTCGGTGAAAGAAGGAAGGCACATATCTTCTGCATGGGAGAGAATTTCAAGGTGACAACTTGGCACCAAGTCAAGGAAGGCGCAAAGGGTTAATGTATGGGTAGTGCACACAGGGCACACAGTTTTCATAGTGCACAAAGGCATGCAACCATTTGTTGCTTCTCATTGTATGATTGAATAAGCTAGTTATTAAAGTGTTGTGCACTTGGAAACCCTGAGACAGTGTTCTGAGTGATCTCTATTCTCTAGTGCTTCTTTGATATCTCTTATCGGGAAATATGCTCATGTGTTGTAAATCATTCTCTGCAATTATCTATCATACTCAAAGGATTGTTGGGTTTTTCATCCTCCAGATTTGGAGGGTTTTCCCAGGATACATCTTGTGTCTTATGGATTGAATGATTTTTGTGTTTTAATTGTTTATGATATCTACATGCATTGGATTTGATTATCAAAATTTTTAAAGTTCAAGAATCTTTCATTATTGCTCAAACATTAACAAAATTAACTATGCACTTTCATTGAATGTGTAAGCATTTGTTCTTCCTAAACCAACCAAATGAGTAGGGTCTTGAATGCAAAAATATATGAAAATTATGCATCTTCACGACTACTGCTAATATCTAATTTCATTAGATGTTAGTGTTCAATATTATGATAATGAGATTCTTCTTAATTTTAATGTTGATAGAAAACATTTTCATGTCCTAAATTAATATAAGAGATAACTAACATCAAGTACATAACCTTGGTTTGAATAAGAAACTATAATATATTTCTTTGATTTTATTTCATAAATTTCATTCTCTTTCTAACCTTTGGCATTCTTCTTTAAATTTTTCTTAGATTCTCTATCCTTGCTTTTAAAACTAAAAGTCAATAAACTTGAATATATTATATTGCATCAATTTCCTTAGATGCTCTATTCGTACTTTAAAAACTAGAAATCAATAAACTTGAATATATTGCATCAATTTCCTTAAATGCTCTCTCCTTCCTTTAAAAACTAGAAGCCAATAAAGTTAAGTATATTGCATTAGAATAGACTTAAAAACCTTTAGTTTTGATCTTTGTTTTTTCTTAGGTGGGGGAGTGGAGGAATTACAAAAGGTTTCTGGACATTTTTTGCAAGGCATCTAGAATGATCATTATCGGGACAAAATCCTCTATGTTATACCATGGTATATCTGAAAATGAACTAGACACTTATAGAGCCATTCTACCATATAACTTCTTGATCATGGATGGGGGCACCAAATACCTGGGTTTCAGGATAAAACCAAATGATTACAAGGATATAGACTGGTACTGACTATTGAAAATATTCAAAACTAGAATCAGTCATTAGTGTTTAAGATGGTTATTGATGGGTGGTCAAATGGTTCTTATTAATAAAGTATTAATCAACCTCTCTATGTACTGGATATCCTTGTGTAAAGTCCCAAAATTGATTTTCCATGCCATAAAGAGCATAATTTTTAATTTTTTATTGAACGGATCAACCAATGGAAACAAATATCATCTTTCTAAGTGGGATATTATCTCCAGACCTAAAGAGATTGGGGGATGGGGTATCATGAATATCTATATGTTTGCAAAGGCCTTGGAAACCAAGAGACTATGGAGGGTTTTGTTTGAAGACATCCTATGGCATAGAGTAATTATTATGGAAAAATATTTTAAAAGCATCGTTTTGCCACAATGGATCAGAAGTGATGTAAAAAACACAAAAGGGGTACTGAACATATGGAAGTGTCTTACAAATGATTTCGATTTATTAGGACAATGACTAGCTTGGGTTCCTAGAAATGGTGCAAACATCAAACGAGGTATAGATCCAATTATTGGAGGCGCCCATTCATACAAGCTTTCTAATGGGATTATAGAGAATTTACACGCTTTTGGCTTTCAATATTTGCACTAGATTTACCGCGGATGGGAGATGCCAATCGCTAACCCAAAGTGGATTGATGTTGATCTTTTAGGTATACATCTTGCATATAGAGTTGAGTGGGAGGATTACACTTTAGCATTCAATTAGAATGGGGTATACCTATCAGAACAGGAGGACAGACTGGTATGGTCATGGAATGATAAGTCTGGTAAGATCAATGCTAAAGATGCATACAAAACATAATGGGTCTATTACTCGTTTGACTACAAATGGTGGTACAAAGACATTTGGAGGAATTAGGTTCCTTTAAACTCAAAAGTCTTCTTTTGGTTGGCTTTGAATAAACACATCCTCACTTGGGAGAATATGATGAAAAGAGGATTCATAGGTATTGGGATATGTAATCTATGTTGGATAGAGTCAAAGATGATTGAACACTTGCTCATACATTGTTCCTATACACAGAGGCTTTGGGTGAGCATCGAAAAGATATCGATGTTTACAAGTTAGTGGAGAGGTGCAAATTTAGATATATGTTGGCTTAAATGGAAAGCTGATAAAAATATAATGGACATACCAATGTTTGTCTGTTGGCATATATGGAAATCTAGTAACATGGCTATTTTTGAAGGACGCCATATACCTACACTAGTTATATGTCATAGTATATGTTTAGATTGTGGGGTATTACCTGTCCAGGGTATGCCCAGATTGATACAAATTGTTCCTCCTCTACGTTTTCCAAGTAATTGAGTTGGGGGCTACTTCAATGGAGCCTCCCAGTTGGATTCCTCTTTTGGGGGTGACAAGGTTGTCATGGATTAATAAGCGGGAATGTTGTAAGTTGATGATGAAATATGGGAAGGGAACAAACACTAGATCGAAACTAATGACATTTTGGACTTTATTTCAATTTACTTATTCCAAAGGGATTAAGTTACAATCAACAGTTGGGGATTCAAAAACTATAATCAGATGGACCAACCAGAAACATGATATCAATGTGATACAACTGATCCCTTTGATGGATACAATTAAATTATTAATAGGCCTCATGCCTGGGTTATCCTTTACACACACTTATAGGGAATGCAATCAAGAGGTTGGTTACTTGTCCAAGCAAACATTGAGAATTCATGAAGGATATATAAATTTCAAACATACCATAGATAAAACCACTCAAGCTCAATGTTGGATAAAGATATATCGATATGGCTTGAAGGATGTTCCAATGACATCTTTGTGTTTCATCATTTTCTTATTATCCTCCATTTGTAGCAGGTGTTAGTAATAAATCTTAATAAATAGCTCCATATCACCATAGTTTCAACACCTATTAGATTATAGGTTTGACGAGACGACTACTTTTTCTCTGGCTTCCCCAGTGGAAATATTCAAAACTAGGTTTGATGTTTACTCTATAGTACTCCTCTCATTACTATTTATGGTTTTGATGGATAATACTTTTTATTATAGGTTTCCCATAGTAGTGCTCAGATTATGTGCAAAGATGGAATGGTCCAATGGCTCTTGTTGAGCATTCATACCTTTTTTGGTTATTTAGCTTACACCGACATATATTAGTTATTATCAAAGAGCATTCACATTTTGATTTTTCCGTAGCGTCTTGTTGGTCTCTTATGAGACAGTTCCTTTTGGTTATTTTGATTATATACTCCATTGTTTATGTTATGCCCAAAAGACATTAACTATGATATGGGCTTAAAATCTATATCATACCTATATATGTAATTAATAAATTTAAACATATACTTTAATATAAAAATATAATATTTAAAAAAAAATGAAAAAATCCAAAATTAATATCAATAAAATATCTTTCAAATGGATATAACACAACAAACAAAATTGACTCTACTATTAAAAGATTCAATTCACTGGAAATTTTAAATAATTTCCAAATTACATAAGAATATAATATAATTAATAAACTATTAATATATATTATAGTGTATCTTAAAATAGAAATCAAATGAATTTTAATATAACACCTTAAATTAACTTTACATGTCATGTTCTCCTAGTAGTTAACTCTATTATTTAAACACACACTTTGGAATCCATTATACAAGACCTTCTTACCATTATTTTGTATCTTCGAGTCGATTATTGCAACGCTAACTTTAAATTTGAGGTCAATGATGACATTTAATTGGCCATGCTAACCTACCATTTATTTACATTAACCTTCAATTTATTTATATTAAAATGACATTTAAGAAAATTAACTTTTTTTTGTCATTTATTTACATTATTAACCTTCAATCTATTTACATTAAAATTTAAAATTCCGTTCAAGAAAAACATTTTTAACCCTCATGTTTTGACAAAACAAGATTTGGAATATATAATTTCTTGAATGAAGAGGCACTTGCTTCCACTAATTATTTCTTGAATAAAGAATGCACTTGTTCCAATTATTTCTTGAATAAAGCATGCACTTACTCCATAGGAACATTTATAGAAGTTGGTGCATTTTGATCTTAATTTAAAATTATACAAGTGATTGGACTTGTCTAATTAGTGAATAAAGCATGCACTTGTTCCAATTATTTCTTGAATAAAGCATGCACTTACTCCATAGGAACATTTATAGAAGTTGGTGCATTTTGATCTTAATTTAAAATTATACAAGTGATTGGACTTGTCATTTGGACTTAAAGTGGACTTAAAGTGTTTCTGTCCAAAAAGATGCTTCATGTAAAATTAAAATAATTAGTTTAAAGTCTTAATTTAAATTTTGAAGTTTTGATTTAAATTTAGTTCGAATACAAATAAAAATTTCAAAATAAAATGTAATGTTTATAAAATAATAAGAGTTATTTGGTGGGAATTTTTTATACAAGTGGTAATGACAAATTGCAATTACCAAAATATGCACACAAAAAAAACCAACAACAACTTAAAAATATATTGCAATTATCAAAATTTGCTTACAAAAAGATAAGCCAACAACAACTTAACAACAAATTGCAATTACTAAAATCTACATACAGAACAATAAGCCAACAACAACTTAACAACAAATTGAAATTACCAAAATCTGCATACATAAAAATAAACCAACAAGAACTTAACAACAAATTGCAATTACCAAAATATGCATACAAAAAAATAAGCCAACAACAACTTAACAACAAATTGAAATTTCCAAAATCTGCATACAAAAAATTAAGCCAACAACAACTTAACAACAAATTGCAATTACCAAAATCTGCATACAAAAAACTAAGGAAACAACAACTTAACAACAAATTGCAATTACCAAAATCTGCATACAAAAAATTAAGGCAACAACAACTTAATAAAGCCAATTATATGCATAATGTAACATGGAGTGTCAACCAATGTATCATATAACCTTATGAATTTCTCTAAGCATACCTTGAATGAGTTTATGCCACCGAGGCACTTCCAACTAATTGTTTGAATCACAAGTCATTCATATAAAAGTAAGTTCTCATTATTTGTATATTATATGATAATATGTCAATGATAACTTATATAGATATATCACCTCAACCAATGAATCAAACAAACATATATATAAGATTAAGGGCAATAACACAAACTACATCAACCAACAAATAAAATGGTATCAACAAGTGGAACAACTAACATCTTGAATAGATTTCCTTCAATAGATACGACAACACTAATGACACCAACATCATGACATTTCGTAAATATTTGGAAAAATTTCACAACTTCTTCTCCTCAAAAACATACTTTAAAACTTCTT
Source organism: Pseudotsuga menziesii (assembly GCA_001517045.1). Taxonomy (NCBI): domain Eukaryota; kingdom Viridiplantae; phylum Streptophyta; class Pinopsida; order Pinales; family Pinaceae; genus Pseudotsuga; species Pseudotsuga menziesii. The sequence goes on along the minus strand of LPNX010458795.1, from coordinate 187,098 downwards.
CTCTTATTTGGAAAAAACTCCACTAAATTTTGTCATTTCAAAGTCTTGCATAATGTTTTGTCCCACCTTTACATTGTTTCCAATGTTATTTCCATGATATTCGCATTGTTTTCGACTTAAGGGAGCTACAACACGAGATGTAACACAAGACTACAAACTGGTGCTCGAAAATTCCAAAGGCTCTAACTTTTACTTTCCATGTGATATCTCCCCATCAATTAAAGCAGCCAGAGTGCTAGCGCTTCAAGCAAGCACCCTGGAAACTTTTGCTCTCATTGAGTTGACAAGCAGATGCAATCCTAGGTCATGCATAACCAATTCATACAAAGAAAATCAAATCCCATACCCAAAAATACCTCCCTCACTCCTTCGCCTTAACTCTTCAAGCTCAACAACAAGTCCGGGTTCGATTCCAACTTAATAAAAATCCAACAAAAGGACATCCAAAAAGACCTAGACGTTATCCAACCTTTGCTCAAAAATGGATCTTGAATGAGCTCAACTCTAACCTTCAAATATTTCCAGTTCTATATTTTGAGTTAAGCTCCTAATAACATAGAATCAAACATTGGTCTTATCGAGTTGAGAGCTATAATATACTATATACTTAAATACTAGCTCTCATACAAACGACTCCTATTTCCAAAATTGGTGCTTGGCGCTGCCATCACTAGAGCAATGAATGAACAACTACACAAATATAAATTAATACGTCGTTGAACCCCCACTCCATGCTTCAAGCCTCACATCACATGACTTACCAACCAATAGAAAAAAGGATTATTATTTCACAAAACTAAACCATATGAAAACATAGCCAAAAATAATAATATTGGACAAAACTAAACCATATGAAAACATAGCCAAAACAAAATAGTACACACCGACTAGTAAGTTGAGTGTGTCCCTCTATGTCTAGGAACATAATAAATAAAATTTAACATTTTTATGTGAGAAAAAATGGTGTGTTTTATTTATTAATTAATGGGAGATTTTTTTTTATAGATTTTAAAGTAAATAGCATATTCACACCACAACCAATAAATCATTAGGACAAATTGGCCATGCTAATTTATAGATTTTATTTATAATTTTTTTTTTTATAGATTTTAAAGTAAATAGCATATTCACACCACTTGATGACATTTAATTAGCCATGCTAATTTGGACTAATCTGCCATTTATTTACATTAACCTTCAATTTATTTATATTAAAATGATGTTTAAAAAAAACATTTTTTTTACCATTTATTTACATTATTAACCTTCAATCTATTTACATTAAAATTCCATTTAAGAAAAACATTTTTAACCCTTATGTTTTGACCAAACACGATTTGGAATATATAATTTCTTGAATGAAGAGGCACTTGCTTCAACTAATTATTTCTTGAATAAAGCATGCACTTGTTCCCTAGGAACATTCATAGAAGTTGGTGCATTTTGATCCCAATTTAAAATTATATAAGTGATTGGACTCGTCATGTGAACTTAGAGTGTCTGTCCAAAAAGATGCTCCATGTAAAAATAAAATAATTAGTTTGAAGTCTTAACTTAAATTTTGGAATCTTAGATTTAAATTTAGTTCAAAGTATGAAAAAATTTCTAAATAAAATGTAATGCTTATAAAATAATAAGAGTTATTTGGTGGGAATTCTTTATACAAGTGTTAATAAAAAATTGCAATTACCAAAATATGCATACAAAATAATAAACCAACAACAACTTAAAAACAAATTGGATTACAAAGATATATATAAGCCAACAACAACTTAAAGTATATATATAAGTTGGGAATCCGTTTTTGGTAATGCCCACCTCATGGGAGAATAGAGGTCGTTTGAGAATAGATCCATGATCTGAGGGTTTGTAGAGGTCGTTTTTTCCTCAGTAAATCCATTGAACGTTTCCTTGAATCGCATTGCTCACTTAGGGTGTTTTCCCCATTTGCAATTCCGTTTTTGGCTCCCAGGACATTTTTCCTCAAACCCAGAACTTGTATTTTGTTGTGTGTGGCATGTGCATCCTTTGTTTTGGTCTGAACTGGTTTGGAGTGGAATTGGGTGAGAATTAGCTTGATAAACCTAGTGAAGGAAGGAACCTCACAAACAGATCAATAGGGTTGGTTACCTTTCTTTACACACCTTGAAGAGCACTGGAAGGGAAGGCATAGCCCGAGGGACTGTGCAGCAAAGAAGGGGATGATTGCTAGTGTTTGGTGTGTAGGTGTTGGGAAAGCCAAGCCAGATCTTGTGTAGGTGTCCATAGCTCTGTGTTTGAGCTCACTAATTTAGCAATTCAACCTTTCCACCTCCTTGGCAGCCTAATAAACCGAAATGTAGTTTTGGCTTGGCTGAAATTTGATATGTCTTTGGCTGTGTGTGAGCCTGTTATTGTTCCCTTATTCCTTATGGGAATCATGCCCAGCTCGGGGGTGGAAGTGGTGCTGAGAGATTGATGAACCCGTTGGCCTATGGTTCAGTGGAACGTTGCAACGACATAGCTGGTTACGGGACAACTCTTTTTCAAGATAAGTATTCTTGTGTGTTTAATATCTGCAATTTATTTAATTGATAATTTATCATGAACACATTGAATGCTTGAACATGATGAATGGTGCTTGTTTTATGAATTATGAACAGGATGAATGCTTTGAACAAAATGTATTTGCTTCCGTTGTAGATTGCATGCATTATGCTTCTGTGTATGTTTTTATTTTCAATATAATTTTTTGTTTATGTTCATGGGGCTTAGATTGCCCGGTCTGATAGACTAGCAGCGGTTAGATCATGTCCTCTTCATCGTCAAGATTATGGGAGGGGATGTGACATGCAACAACAACTTAATAACAAATTGCAATTACCAAAATCTGCATACAAAAAATTAAGGCAACAACAACTGAATAAATCCAATTATATGAATAATCTAACATGGAGTGTCAACCAATGTATCATATAACCTTATGAATTTCTCTAATCTTACCTTGAATGAGTTTATGCCACCAAGACACTTCCAACTAATCGTTTGAATCACAAGTCATTCATATAGAAGTAAGTTCTCATTATTTGTATATTATATGATAATAAGTCACCGATAACTTATATAGATATATTACCTCAACCAATCAATCAAACAAACATATGTATAAGATTAAGGGCAATAACAAAAACTACATCAACCAACAAATAAAATGGTATCAACAAGTGGAACAACTAACTTCTTGAATAGATTTCCTTCAATAGCTACGACAACACTAATGACACCAACATCATGAAATTTCGTAAAGAGTTGGCAAAAATTCACAACTTCTTCTCCTCAAAAACATACTTTAAAACTTCTTCTCTTATTTGGAAAAATCTCGACTAAATTTTGTCATTTCAAAGTCTTGCATAATGTTTTGGCCCATCTTTACACTGTTTCCAATGTTATTTCCATGAGATTCACATTTTTTTCAACTTAAGGGAACTCCAACACGAGATGTAACACAAGATTACAATCTGGTGCTCAAAAATTCCAAAGGATCTAGCTTTTACTTTCCCTATGATATCTCCCCATCAATTAAAAAACCAGAGTGCTAGCGCTTCAAGCAAGCACGCTATAAACTTTTCTCTCACCAAGTTGACAAGCAGATGCAATCCTAGGTCATGCATAACCAATTCATGCAAAGACGATCAAATCCCATACCCAAAAACACCTCTCCTGCTCCTTTGCCTTAACTCTTCAAGCCCAACAACAGGTTCGGGTTTGATTCCAACTTAATAGAAAGCCAACAAAAGGACATCCAAAAATTCCTAGGCATTATCCAACCTTTGCTAAAGATTGGATCTTGAACGAGCTCAGCTCCGACCTTCAAATATTTCCAGTTCTAGATTTTGAGTTAAGCTCCTAATAACATAGAATCAAACATTGGTCTTGTTGAGGTCTATAATATACTATATACTTAAATACTAGCTCTCATACAAACGACTCCCATTTCCAATATTAGTGCTTGGCGCTTCCATCACTAGAGCAATGAATGATCAACTACAAAAGCATACATTAATATGTCGTTGAACCCCCACTCCATGCTTCAAGGCTCACATCACACTTACCAACCAATAGAAACAAGGATTATTATTTTACAAAACTAAACCATATGAAAACATAGCCAAAAAAAATAGTACACACCGACTAGTAAGTCAAGTGTGTCCCTCTATGTCTAGGGACATAATAAATAAGATTTCGCATTATTATGTGAGAAAAAATGGTGTGTTTTATTTATTAATTAATGGGAGATTTTTTTTATAGATTTTAAAGTAAATAGCATATTCACACCACAACCAATCAACCATTAGGTTAGTAGAAGGCACCACTTCCTTGTGGGATCTCCCATTGACATAAGGATCATGGTATTTTGAAACTCATTTTTTTTCACATGGAAATACAACCTTATATTAAAAGTAAAGCTATATCAAAGAAACAACGGTTACATAAGCAAAAATTATTTGTAGCATGTACCAACATGGTATCTAAATGATCATAAGTCCCTTGACAAGTATTCCTCAAAACCACAAAAATCTTAACTACAAGCTGACCATAATGATGTCTAATACAAATCACCCAAAAGGGGCATCAAACAGGCAAAAAGCCACATAAAAACACATTAACCACCAGTCTCATCCCAACCTCAAATCCTACAGAAATCAAATGTCTGAACACAATAAACAGTTCCAAGAATAACTCTGGTTGCAAACACTTAAAAACATTTCAGTGCTCCTTCCTAGATCAAGCAATCATTGACATACTATCTCCAAAATATCGTGCCCTGGACTAGCCTGACATTTTGCTTCGACAAAGAGTCCGCCTGAGTATTATACTCCCAGAAGACATGCATATGATTAATAGACGAACACGAGTCCAATAACCCACGAACCCTCTGGGACCAGTGATGAAGAGCAAGGGACTGAAACAAATGACACTGTAAATCCCAAACAATAATCACTTTGGAGTCACCCAAAACACACCAAAGAACAATCCCACGATTCTTAGCAAAATGAAGGAGACCCCAGAGTGCCAATAACTCAGCCCGGTTATTGGTACCCAAGCCATCACCCATTCGGAGATGAAGACTGTAGTTTCCCAACATTTTGATAAACATACCAACACCACAAACACCATCAGAAGCTTCCCCATGAAAAAAACCAACAACCTCATTCTCCGAATGAGAAGGAAAATTGGTAACCTGAGACCTCCTATAGGGATACAAACTCGCCCCACAAAATCGATGAGATAGAATCTTCATAATGATACCACAATCATAATGAGCAATCCCATGAAACATAAGTCGATTTATGACCAACCAAATCTCATTGCCAGCTCAATGGTAAACACTGGATGACCAACACCTTTTGAGAGAAAATCAACACATGAAACAAAATCCCAAGTCCATAAACAATCCAGACCCAAACATATACTCCTCCAAAGACTACGAAAGAAAGAGAAGTCACAGAACAGATGATCAACGGATTCAAGAGCCGCTTCACAAAGAACACACCTGTCAGGCCCTTGATAACCACATCTTTGTAACATGTCCCACGTTAAAATTTAATGTTTGATCAATATCCACATAAAACACTTCACTTTCTGTGGGACTTTAACTTTCTAGATGACCGAATACCAACACTCCGACTAGTACAAATGCAGATGTGCAAGAATGGACTCATAAACCAGGCAAGCTTTTAATAGAACCAATTTGCTTGTCACCAGACCAAATCAGAAGATCATGATCATTGAAAAGAAAAATTCCCGACCCCTTTAAAATGTCAACATAAGCATCCCATTCCACCACACACAAACCATTTAAGCCCAAAGAAGACGCAGAAGACCAAAGAGAAATAGGGTCCTCATTCCCCATAAAATCCTGACACAATACAGATATATTCCTCTCATGTAGAGATATGTCGTTGATAACCACAACTTTCAATTAATTAAATTTCAAGTTCAATAATCATACTTAGATAGTAAAAACATTTAGGAAAGAAAGATGCAAGTAAATCTTCAGTTTACTTTAAAGATGGCGTGACCTATCATAACTCAAAGAGGACAACTATCACTAGTTGTGGATAGCAAGTGTGAGTTTAATCATCACCATTATTCAAGATAAATCATGCCACCTAAAATAACCCACTCATCAACATTATTCAATGAAGGCCATGCCAACTAAAATAACCAATCAAAATTTTTAAGTCATTAAACTATTTCTTTACACCCCATAACCAATCAAAACTATATTTAGAACTTACTCTAAAATCAAAAAGATCTTCAATTTATGTTTATGTAATAGAGATGTTGAATCACTTGATCACATCTTTCTCCATTGTCCTTTCTCCCAACAGGTTTGGTTAGAAGCAACTCTCAACGTTCAAATTGCTACTAGTTGGGCTCAAGACTCATTTGGGTTACAAATGTAAGATCCTACAAAAAGTTGCCTTTGTAAGATTTGGAAACATAGGAATTTCACTCTTTTTGAAAATGGTCATAAATGTACTTCTAGACTTAGGTCTAGACTTGTTTGAGTTTTTGTTTGTTGCTTGGAGTATTTGGAAACATAGGAATTTGGCTCTTTTTGAAAATGGTCATAAATGTATTTCTAGACTTAGTTCTAGAATTGTTAGAGTTTTTATTTGTTGCTTGGAGTATTTGGAAACATAGGAATTTGGCTCTTTTTGAAAATGGTTATAAATGTATTTCTAGACTTGGTTCTAGAATTGTTGGAGTTTTTAAGGAGCATTTTAAGGGAAAAAAAATAAAACTATACAAGGTAATTTACGTCTTGCTTGTCATTATTAATGGATTATTCACACTAGAATGATGTCAGAGATGTTGACATGGAAGCCAATCATTTCAGAGTAATCGACCACCACCATGCTGCATGGCAGCATGGGGTTGCTCTAAATTGCTTCATATCTAACTTTGTATGCACCACCAAGATATACCACAGGGTTGATCATGCTGACGTGGCCGCTGACCTCAAATTCTCGACAATGATGTTAGCAAATAATATACACAGTCATACAACTTGCGGCCTCATAACAACAAATGCTAAACACAGTCATACAACTGTCAGAGACGTATGTACGCTAGTACTCTACGAGACTACGAGACACAATTAGACAACAATATTTGCACCATGTTTACCGTGGATGGGAGATACCAATTGCTAACCCACAATGGCTTGATGTTCATATTTTAGGTATATGGACTGAATACAGAGCTGAGTGGGAGGATTACACTTTAGCATTCAAATAGAATGGGGTATACCTATCAAAATAGGAGGAAAGATTGGTATGTTCATGGAATGATAAGTCTGGTAAGATCAATGCTAAAGATGCATACAAAAAATTATGGGTCGATTACTCCTTTGACTACAAATGGTGGTACAAAGACATTTGGAGGGCTCAGGTTCGTCTTATTTTGGTTGGATTTGAATAAACACATCCTTACTTGTAAGAATATGATGAAAAGATGATTCATCGGTCCCGGGATATGTATCCTATGTAGGATAGAGTCAAAGACGATTGAACACTTTCTCATACATTGTTCCTATACATGGGAGCTTTTGGGGAGCATCGAAAAGATACTGAGCTTTACAAGTTAGAGGAGAGGTGAAAATTTAGATATATGTTGGCTTAAATGTAAAGCTGATAAAAATAGAATGGACATACCAATGATTGTCTATTGGCATATATGGAAATCTAGTGATGTGGTTATTTTTGAAGGATGTCATATACCTGAACTAGTTATATGTCACATGATATGTTTAGATTGTGGGGCATTACCATTCCATGGTATGCCAAGATTGATACAAATAGCTCCTCCTCTGCTTTTTCCAGGTAATCGAGTTAGGGGCTACTTCAATGGATCCTCCTAGTTGGATCCCTCTATTGGGGGTGGCACGGCTGTCATATGGATTAATGAGTGGGAATGTTATAAGTTGATGATGAATTGTGGGAAGGGAACATACACTAGACCAGAACTAATGACACTTTGGAATTTACTGCAATTTACTTACTCCAAAGGGATTAAGTTACAATTGGTAGTTGGGGATTCAAAAACTAAAATCAGATGGACCAATAAGAAACATGATATTAATGTGATACAATTGATCCCTTATATGGATAAAATTAAAGTATTAATAGGCCTCATGCCAGGGATATCCTTTACACGCATTTATAGGTAATGCAATCAAGAGGTTGGTTACTTGCCCAAGGCAACATTGAGAATTCATGAAGGATATATAAATTTCAAACATACCATAGATAAAGCCACTCAAGCTCAAGATTGGATAAATATATATTTATATGGCTTGAAGGATGTTACAATGGCATCTTTGTGTTTCATCATTTTTTTATTATCCTCCATTTGTAGTAGGTGTTAGTAACATATCTTGATAAATAACTCCATAGCACCATAGTTTCAACACCTATCAGATTATAGGTTTCGACAGGACGACTACTTTTTCTATGGCTTTCCCAGTGGAAATATTCAGATCTAGGCTTGATGTTTACTCTGCAGTACTCCTCTCATTACTATTTATGGTTTTGATGGATATTACTTTTTATTATAAGCTTCCCATAATATTGCTCAGACTATGTGCAACGATGGAATGGTTCAATGGCTCTTGTTGAACATTCATATCTTTTTTTGGTTATTCAGCTTATACCAACATATATTAGTTATTATCAGACAACTTTCACATTTTGATATTTTTAGTATTGTCTCATTGGTCTTTGATGAGATAGGTCCTTTGGGTTATTTTGACTATATGCTCCATTGTTTATGTTATCCTCAAAAGGAAGTGACTATGATATGGTCTTGAAATTTATATCATAACATTCTCTCTNTATATATATATATATATATATATATATATTTCAAATAAAAATAACACAATGCTATCATCTTTTCATTAAAATATTAATATATATTCTATCATCAATCAAATTAAAAATATTAATATATATTATATCACCAATCAAATTAATTTACCATATAATCTAACTTAAACTAACTTTAAATGTCATATACTTTTAGAATAAACAAAATTGACTTTACAATTAAAACATTCAATTCACTTTAATAATTTCCAAATTACATAAACATATAATATAATTAAATAAACTATTAATAAATATTATATTGTATCTTAAAATAGAAATCAAATAATTTTAATATGACACCTTAAATTAACCTTATGCCATGTGCTCCTAGATTAAGAAGTGTTAATTCTATTATTTAATTGGCCATGCTAATTTGGACTAACGTGCCATTTATTTACATTAACATTTAATCTATTTACATTAAAATGAAAAAAAAAACATTTTTAACCATTATGTCTTGACAAAACACGATTTGGAATCTATAATTTCTTGAATGAAGAGGCACTTGCTCCATACGAACATTCATAGAAGTTGGTGCATTTTGATCCCAATTTAAAATTATGTAGGTGAATGGACTTGTCATGTGCAATTAAAGTGTTTTTATCTAAAAAGATGCTTAAGGTAAAAAGAAAATAATTAGTTGAAACGTTATGTCACTTTAATTTAAATTTTGGAATCTTCAAATATGTAAAAAATTTTAAATAAAATGTAATGTTTATAAAATAATAAAAGTTATTAGGTGGTAATTCTTTATACAAGTGTTAATAACAAATTGCAATTACTAAAATATGCATAAAAAAATAAGCCAACAACAACTTAATAACAAAATGTAATTACCAAAATATGCATACAAAAAAAAAATAAGCTAACAACAACTTAACAACAAATTGCAATTACCAAAATCTGCATACAAAAATATAAGCCAACAACTTAACAACAAATTGCAATTACCAAAATCTGCATACAAAAAGATAAGCCAGCAACTTAACAACAAATTGCAATTACCAAAATCTGCATACAAAAAAATAAGCCAACAACAACTTAACAACAAATTGCAATTACCAAAATCTGCATCCAAAAAATTAAGCTAACAACAAATTGCAATTACCAAAATCACCATACAAAAAAATAAGCCAACAACAACTTAACAACAAATTGCAATTACCAAAATCTGCATACAAAAAAATAAGCCAAAAACAACTTAACAACAAATTGCAATTACCAAAATCTTCATACAAAAATATAAGCAACAATAAAGTTAATAAAGTCAATTATATGCATAATCTAACATGAAGTGTCAGCAAGTGTATCATATAACCTTATGAATTTCTCTAAGCTTACCTTGAATGAGTTTATGCCACCAAGGTTTCCAACTAATCATTTGAATCACAAGTCATTCATATAGAAGTTAGTTCTCATGATTTGTATATTATATGATAATAAGTCACCGATAACTTATATAGATATATCACCTCAATCAAACAAACAAACAACAACTTATATATATATATATATATAACATAATCTACATCAACCAACAAATAAAATGTTATCAAGAAGTGAAAGAACTAACATCTTGAATAGATTTTCCATCAATAGCTAGGAGAATCATGAAATTTCGTAAAGATTTGGCAAAATTTCACAACTTCTTCTCCTAAAAAACATACTTTAAAACTTCTTCTCTTATTTGGAAAAATCTCCACTAAATTTTGTTATTTCAAAGTCTTGCACAGTGTTTTGACCCACCTTTACATTGTTTCCAATGTTATTTCCATGAGATTTGCATTGTTTTCAACTTGATGTAACACAGGGAGCTCCAACACGAGATGTAACACAGGACTACAATCTAGTGCTCCAAAATTCCAAAGGCTCTAAATTTTACTTTCCCTGTGATATCTCCCCATCAATTAAAGCAGTCAGAGTGCTAGTGCTCCAAGAAAGCACCTTGAAAGCTTGTGTTCTCACTGTGTTGACAAGAAGATGCAATCCCAGGCCATGCATAACCAATTCATACAAAGAAAATCAAATCCCATACCCAAAAATACCTCTCTTCAAGCTCAACGAGAGGTCCTGGTTCGACTCCAACTTAATAAAAAGCCAACAAAAGGACATCCAAAAAGGCCTAGGCATTGTCAAACCTTTGCTCAAAAATGGATCTTGAATGAGCTCATCTCCAACCTTCAAATATTTATAGTTCTAGATTTTGAATTAAGCCCCTAATAACATAAAATCAAACGCTGGTCTTGTCGAGTTGAGGGCTATAATATACTATATACTTAAATACTAGCTCTCATAAAAATGATTCTCGTTTTCAATATTGGTGCTTGGCGCTGCCATCACTAGAGCAATGAATGACCAACTACACAAACATACATTAATACGTTGTTGAACACCCACTCCAAGTTTCAAGGCTGACATCACACCTACCAACCAATAGAAACACAGATTATTATTTTACAAAAAAATTCAAAAATAATATTGAACAAAGCTAAACCATATGAAAACATTGCAAAAAGAAATAGTATTGAACAAAGCTAAACCATATGAAAACATTGCAAAAAGAAATAGTACAGACCAGCTAGTAGGTCGAGCAGCTTGTCCCTCTATGTCTAGGGACATACTAAATAAGATTTAGCATTTTTATGTGAGAAACATGAGTGTGTTATATTTATTAATTAATAGGAGATTTTTTTATAAATTTTAAAGTAAATATCAAATTCACATCACAACCAATCAATCATTATGTTAGTAGGAGGAACCACTTCCTTGTGGGATCTCCCATTGACATAAGGATCATGGTATATTGAAACTCATATGTTGATGTTGTTGATAACCACAACTCTCAATAAATTAAATTTCAATTTCAATAATTATAATTAGAAAGTAAAAACATTTAGGAAAGAAAGATGTACATAAATCTTCAGTTTATTTTAAAGATGTTAAGACCTATCATAACTAAAAGAGGACAACTAAAAGACCTATCATAATCAGATCACATATTTCTCCATTGTCCTTTCTCCCAACAGGTTTAGTTAGAAGCAACCCTCAACGTTCAAATTGCCACCGGTTGGGCTCAAGACTCCGTTGAGTTACAAATGTAAGATCCTACAAAGAGTTACCTTTGTAGGATTATGTTTAAAGGATTTGGAAACATGGGAATTTGACTCTATGCCTTTGTAGGATTATGTTTAAAGGATTTGGAAAAATAGGAATTTGAATTTTTTTTTAAATGGTTATAAATGTTTCACCGTATACATGTTTTTTAGTCTTTGTTTTGAATTGTGTCCACCGGTTGAAGGGAGAGCAATAAGCACCCCAGCGCAGTAATAAATGCTGTGGCTGCAAGGCACATCAACGGAGCAGTATAAGCATTCACCAAATCGCCCCCGACTCACCCGAATCTGGCAGATTAATTTTGGTGTAAATCATACTTTTGAGGAATTAAATCCTAATTTTAATTTTAATCATTTGGGTAGTTTTAAAATGCCCGATTTAGTATAGAAAGAGCTAATAAGATTAGTAGAATTCCAAAATAATGAAATAAACAATTTCCCAGCAAACATTTGACTGATTTGAATAAAAAATCGGCCGGAAAAACGGGGCGATTTGGTGAACGCTTATCCTACGCGCACATCAACTGTTGGCAGCAATAAATGCTATGGCTGCGGAGCACATTAACCGTTAAATGAAGGACTCCCGTTTACTGGTCAACGCAGGTCATCGCCGTCGTCTATTTCTCCGACACACACGACGGACATTTGCTTAGGTCGAGTATTTGCCGCCAAACTGGGGCTACAGAATACTGGAACGGAATGAATGAGGCCAAGAGGAAAACGATGGCAGTGGCTGCCATGCCCGGCATATCCTGCTGATCAGAGCACTGTTCCGGCCGGTTTTTGAACATTACGGCGGAGTTTTTCCGCTTAAATGCCGTTTCGATAAGCGAAAGGAAGTGTGGAAATTTGAAGCCATGGAACTGAAAATGTCACGGGAAGTCTCCCGGCATTTCTTCATTTTCACTTCGGTTCTGATAATGTTAAGCCGGTTTGCTATTGGCGGTTCGCAAGAAGGACTTATTTTGCAGGATTTGAAGAGCGGATTCGACTATCCATCAGGCAGGTTCATGAACTGGAATGAGAATGACAATTCTCCGTGTAATTGGACGGGCATTACGTGCGATGCCGGAGGAAAATTCGTGGAAGAAATCGATCTTTCGAACACAAACATTACAGGACCTTTCCCCACCGTCGTTTGCAGAATAGAGGGTCTCAAGAAGCTTTCCTTGGCCTGTAATGACGTCAACGGTTCGATTCCTACGGACTTGGGAAGATGCCGTAACCTCCAGTATTTGGATTTATCGCAGAATCTCATCGTTGGCGGACTCCCAGACTTCATCTCGGAGCTCCCAAGGCTCAAACATTTGGATCTCTCTGGAAACAACTTGAGTGGTCCGGTTCCTGCGGCGTTCGGCCAGCTGCCGGAGTTGCAAGTTTTAAATCTCTACGGAAATTTTCTCAACGGTACGATTCCACCCTTTTTAGGCAATCTTGCAAATCTTTTACAGCTTAAATTGGCTTACAATTCTCTCACCGGAACTCTACCTCCTGAGCTAGGAAATCTAACGAAGCTGCAACAACTATGGCTGGCGGGCTGCAGCGTCGTCGGAGAAATTCCAAAGACTTTGGGAAATCTTGTGGAGCTCACAAACTTGGATTTATCCTTGAACCGGTTCTCTGGTTCGATTCCCGAGAGCATCACGAAGCTAGAAAAAGTTGTACAGATCGAGCTTTACAAGAACAGATTATCGGGTCCCATTCCGGTGGCCATGGGCGACCTAAAAGAGTTAAAGAGGTTCGATGCTTCCTCGAATATGCTCAATGGTTCGATCCCTGCCGGGCTGGGGTGCCTGAATCTAGAGTCGCTGCATCTTTACCAAAACAACCTGGTCGGCGAAATACCTCCAGGGTTGGGTTCGTTTACAAGCCTCATCGAGTTAACCCTCTTCTCGAATAGATTAAACGGTACTATACCGGAAAACCTCGGCAGAAATTCGGATCTTCAAGTACTGGATGTTTCAGAGAACCAGCTATCCGGAAGCCTTCCTCCGGATCTCTGCAAGAACAAAAAACTCCAAACGCTCAACATTTTTAACAACGAGTTTACCGGTAAATTACCTGAAAGCCTAGGAATCTGCACGAGTTTAAACAGAGTTCGGCTAGGAGGCAATAAATTTAATGGCTTGGTGCCGAGTTCATTCTGGGGACTTCCTCGACTCTCAGTGCTGGAGCTCAAGAACAATAATTTTGAAGGACTTATTTCTCCAAACATCGCCAATGCCAAAAACCTCACATGGCTCCACATCGACGGAAATAAATTTACTGGCAGCCTGCCTACAATCATGGGCGAACTGCGGAACCTAAGCGAGATAACCGCCAGCAATAATTTACTTTCCGGTGCTTTGCCTCCGAGCTTGGGGAAGCTGCAACAGCTTGGAACACTGGACCTTAGCAATAACCAGCTAAGTGGCGAGCTTCTTGCCGAAATCAGTTCGTGCAAGCAGCTCGAGGAGATCAATCTATCAAAAAATCAAATCTCAGGTTCGATACCTGCGAATCTCGGTACTTTGCCAGTGCTTAATTATCTAGACCTTTCCGACAATCTTCTCACCGGGTCGATTCCTTCCGAGCTCGGGAATCTGAAGCTGAGTACCTTCAATGTCTCAGACAACCGTTTGTCTGGCGCAATTCCTTTGGCGTTTGCTAGTCCGGTGTATGAAAAGAGTTTCCTGGGAAATGCCGAGTTGTGTAGCTGGGAGGCCTTTAACGGCATGAAGTCCACTTGGTGGTGGCTGCTCCGTTGCTTGTTTGCGTTGTCTCTCATTATTTTCTTCCTTGGACTCGCGTGGTTTTACAGAAGGTACCGAAGCTTTGCAAATGAAGAGAGGAAAAAGTCCGTGGACATATCTTCGTGGATGCTGACACCATTTCACAGGCTTGGGTTCAGTGAACATGAGATTATGGATTGCTTGGATGAAAATAATGTCATTGGGAGTGGCGGAGCCGGTAAGGTTTACAGGGCCACGTTGAGCAATGGTGAATTAGTGGCCATCAAGAGGCTTTGGAGCAATGGAAAAAGCGATGCTTCCAATGACAATGGTTTCAAAGCAGAGGTGGACACATTGGGGAAGATCAGGCATAAGAACATCGTAAAGCTATGGTGCTGTTGTAGCAATAGCGATTCCAATCTGTTGGTGTATGAGTACATGCCTAATGGGAGTCTGGGGGATCTGCTTCATGGGCCTAAGTGTAGTGTTCTTGACTGGCCCATGAGATACAAGATTTCCCTCGAAGCAGCTCAGGGGCTGGCATATCTTCACCATGATTGTCAGCCATCCATTGTTCACAGAGACGTGAAATCCAATAATATTTTGCTGGACGAGGATTATGGTGCTCATGTTGCGGATTTTGGCGTTGCTAAAATTTTGCAAAGGTGTGGCAACGGGACTGAATCTATGTCTGCAATTGCCGGGTCTTATGGCTACATAGCCCCAGGTTTGTACTGTTGCATATTATAAAATAATTCTATAGTGTTTGAATTCACTTCTAATCTTGAGCTCATTTCATTGAGAATGAGCTTATGCTTTGCTTTGATCTTGAGCTGGTGAGGCTCAAAGTTCAACCTTAGTTTTCCTTCCTAACACATGATTTTGATGTTGACCTCTGTGCATGAAACTTAAGATCTGTTCGTTTTCCCATCTTATGGGACGATCTTGATGTTTATCAGTTTTTTTATCTTGCCTTTGATGTTGCTTTTTAAAATCCACATTAATTATGGTTTTACGATGCTTGGTGTATGATTTAGATGTTAAATGCAGTATTATGCCCATTCTACAGGCTTGGTGTATGATTTAGATGTTAAATACAGTATTAGGTTCATTCTACTGCCCAGATTGGGGGATCCACAATCAACACGATATACACAGATCCATCTTAATTATGGTTTTCTTTTGGTCTGTAGCTACCAATTTTCTTGAAGATGCAATCTAAATGATTTTTAACGACTCCATTGCCTGGAACACTTTTGGAATTGGGGATATTGTTTTTCAATTTTTGGTTGAGTCGTCAGAGTGATATGTCGGAGAAGTGAGAAAATACCATCAGGATTGAGGATACTGTTTTTTTAATTTTTGGTTGAGTCGTCAGAGTGATATGTCCGAAAAGTGAGAAAGTACCATCATAGATTCATTTTAAAAGTGGGTTGGGCATCTCTCCAACTGCAAATTCTTTAGGTCAATTATATCTTTTTTAAATGGGTAGATTTGGATTTGGATATTCTTATACTTTAGTCACTTTGTAATGTAAAAAAATATTAGGTACTTTTTTTGTATTTTTCTTTGGTGTAGTATACAGTTTGGATATTTCTCTTAAGAAAAACCTAGACACATACTTTAGGTTCTTTCTCTATTTTAAAATTCCAATAAAAAAAACCCTATTTTTTACTTTTTGTTATTATTAATTTTTATTGAGCTAATATGTGTCAGGTAAGCGTTACAGATAGACACATCTACCCCATTTAAGCTATAAAACCTGCCTCTAATAAATCTTCTATTCTAACCAAAACATAAAGGTATTGTTGGTAAAAAAATCAAGTAATATTTAAAACTAAGCTAAAGCCTAAGCTAGATTTATGTCCTAGATCACAATCACTTGCTCTACTGGGATGTGTAGGCAGATAATTACAATAAGTATCATTCTCGCAGTAGAATTTTAAAAAAATGAAAAGGAAAAAGAACCCTCAGTGCTACTAGATTTTAACACACTGAACCTTCTTGTTTCTCCAAATTCTGCGTGGTCCTTCTTGTTTCCAAATTCTCCCACAGAAGAAAGTCCGTCTGATATTGTTGTGTTTCGTCCATGTATTACGATTGATCTTGTCCTTGGTATGACTTGATCTCGTGTTTTCTTATTGCTAAGTGTTAGTTTGATTTTGAGCTTATTCTATTCCCGAATTTGGGGGTCTTCTTGTGCCTACTTTATCTAGCTGAACTGTTCGTTCAGCTTGCTGTTCTTATGTTTATATCCCCATGAAATTAAACTCTGTACTAATTGCTTTACTCTGAGTCTGAGATTGATATTAATTGGAGGTTTCCATGAACATTGGTGTGCAGCGTCTTGCTTCTGATACAATTCTTACTTATTTGGTTGAGGAGCTTGTTTCTTATTTTGTGATTATTTTGTCATCTATTATTCAATTACTTTGATGTTTCTATTTGAATTGGTCTTGTAGGGTTAGCTTTGAAATTTGAATAAGAAGCCAGTCTTATTCTTATCTGGATGTTCTTTAGATTTTGAATTTAGTTCTATGGAGTATTTGACAAATTTACATGTGGCATTGTACAGAGTATGCCTACACAGTCAACGTGAACGAAAAAAGTGACATCTATAGTTTTGGAGTGGTTATCTTGGAGCTGGTGACCGGCAGGCAACCAATAGATCCAGAATTTGGAGAGAACATAGATCTTGTAAAGTGGGTTTACAATAAAATAGAGAAAAAGAATGGATTGCATGAAATGCTGGATCCTACTCTTGTGGATTGCTTCAAGGAAGAAATGACAATGGTTCTAAAAGTAGGACTCCTCTGCACAAACGCCATGCCCACCAACAGGCCATCAATGAGGAGGGTGGTAGAGATGCTGCAGGAAGCCAACCCCCAGCACAAGGCAAAGGCAACTGCCAAGGATGGAAAATAGTCTTCTTGCTATTACGAGGAACCTACAATTTAGACATGATGGTAATTGCATGTGGCCTAAACTTTTCTTCTTTGCAGAGCCTCTGTATTTACTGCAACTTTGTAGCTTTTAAGTTTGTTTAGACTTTGTTCATGGGTACCCAAAATAGAAGCTTGCCACCCCTGTAACTTTTTGGACATCATTCTCATCGAGAGTAGAATGGTTACAGGCCCTTGGATATGATCGAAGTGCCCAACTTCAAGTGCGTCGTTGCTGATGCAAAATCTGTATGGTACATAATCTTTATTGTCGTGGGGAATTGTGCTTCTGCGTTTTTCATAAGTCTGCCTTTGGTTAATTAGTTGTGATGTCTGGGGGTAATACTCAGAGTTTGTTTCCTGTAAAAAACTATGTTGACAGTGGGAATCACAGATAGATACCACCATCTATGTACAGTCTTATTAATGGCTCCTCCCGCTTTACTCTTCTCGGGCAGAGACTTTTAATTTTAAGCCAGAACACGAAGGCTTTTAATGAGATAGAGCTAGATGATTTTAGTGGCTCTGCCTTGTATATTCATTAGCCTGTGGTCATAAATTGTCATTCGGTAGAAGCTCAATTAAGGACATTTAATTTTAAGTTAGAACAAGGCTGTTAATGTAATAGAGCTGGCTATCAGATGATTACGTTCTATGTTTTGGATGGGTTTTCCTTATTTTTAGGATAAAATTGGATAGGTTTTTAGCAATGTTCCCCTAAGTTTCCGAGACGGGGGACGCGGGAGCGGGGAAACGCACATTTGGGACGCGTGGAGACCACCCCAAATTTAGGGATATTCGGGGGACGTGGGGACGTCTCTAAAATTATAAAAATAAAATAAAATATCAAAAATAATAATTCATTTGATGTATATTAATGATTGTGCAATGTAAATACTAAATATATCAGTTTATTTTCTAAGTAGTACCAATTAGGAATTGTAAAATGTGAAAATAATGGGAAAACATTAAAACAAAATTCCCAGGGGCATGGTTGGGGAGGGAAAGTTTCACCCAGGAGTCCCAAGTCCCCAAGACGCAGAAAACGTGGAAACGCGTCCCCGACCCTGCGGGACGTGTCCCCATGAAACACTGGTTTTTAGTGATTTTTTTAGGTTGTATTTAAGGTTTTTGAGAGAACATTTTGTAATAAATGTGAAATTTAATACTACAAAGTAATCATTTCAACAAAGATTCACCATCCCAGTTCAGCAAAAATGATTAACCAACTCCATTCAATTAATCACCGGATTCCCGTAAAAATAGTTAGCCATATTCTCATTTGTTTTCAATTAAAATATTTAGCCATATTCTCATTTTATTTTCAATTATGGAGCCATATTCTCATTTTGTTTTCAATTATGGATTCTCTGCCGTCACAGAAAGGATATTGTAATAAGAAAATGTTCATTTCTAACGTTATGTGAAGCATTTAATCTTTCCCAGTATTAAATTAATTCCCAAGGGGATAGAAGAGCAAAAAGCTTAAATAGGTAGGAATTTAATATTATTTATTTGATAATCTAAATTTAATTATAGTATTAATAACATGTAGGAATATAAGGGAGATTTGAAATCATAATTTTTCATTTATAACTTCTTATCTTAATTATTTATCACTAATTGCAAAATATTGAAATTCAGAGTATAACATAACATCAAATGCTCTTTACCTTTGTTGCAAGTTCTATATGAAAATGCTAAAAATACTCGAAGCGACCTATGCGTATGCCTTTCTCTCAACAAGGTCAACTGCAGATTTATAAAATAAACTTTTAGTAAGACAGATTTTGATCAAAGGAATCATTAAGTTATGCTTTGTTAGTAAGACAGATTTTGATACAAGGATCATTAACTTATGCTTTGTTAGTAAGACAGATTTTGATACAAGGATCATTAACTTATGCTTTGTTTAAGCTTTATCTCAAATGGGCTGATATTTATTTCAATTTCACAGGGTTAATAAAATTGCAGAGAACTTTTAACTAATAAGTAAGGTAGAGTTTGAATTTGAAAGATATGATAATAATTTAGTATGAGTAGTGAATGACCTCTGCCTATGTCTTTCTCTTAACAATGTCAACGTGCAGATTCATAAAATAAACTTTTTAGTAAGACAGATTTTGATCCAAGGGATTATTATCTTAGGCTTTGTTTAAGCTTTATTTTAAATGGGCTAATCTTTATTTCAATTTCAAAGTGTTAATAAAATTGCAGGGAACTTTTAACTAATAAGTAAGTAAGATGAAGTTTGAGTTTGAAAGGTATGGATATTAATTTAGTATGAGTAGTGAATTTGTAAAGGTGTCAATTGATTACTATATTTGAATTTAGAGTAAAGTTGATTTGTTATTTTTTTTTTTTAAAAAGATGTTTTTGAAATTATATTTATAATAAAAGATGTATTTTTTTGAAATAGTTTATTTTGGAGCTTAATTTGTTAAGTTAAAATAAAACAAGTATCAATGTTCTTTTGCATGGACATGTTTGTATAAGATCTTTTCACCGAATATTGCGAATCTATGGTGCATGTATAGGGATGTTAGAAGTGAGTTTCTGATAATATTTCTAATTCTCTAAGGGTGATGCTCACTTGCAATGGATGGAGGTCCGTTGGACATGACCTTGTGTAAATTGTGCCATTGGGTGTTTTGATGCATTGAGCATAATGAACAATGTTTGACAGCCTACTTTTGTGGTGATCTCTTTGAGTTCATCGTTAGATTTGTTCTAGAAAGAACTTTGTTCAATGCAAAGTAGACACGAAGCACATAACATGTTCTACAAGTTTATCACAAGCAAGTGTTGAAGGTGATGGTGTTGGTTTGCAATGGTTGTGGGTAAGTTGTCCACGTTGTTTTTTTTAATATAGATATCAATTGTTGCTTCTCTATGAAGGTGCATTATATGGTTATATAAGAAATAATGGACTTTGGTATGCCTACAAATTCTATTATCGCAGTACCTCAACAGGTGCAAAGCATAATCTTTCATTTCAATTTCTTTAATTTGTGGTTGTTTGGGCATGGTAGCACCTATGGGAAAGCCAATAATATAGAATCCCTCTATGATATATTCATGATAGGTAACATGGTGATAGGGGTCATTTAATGGAATCTATGGATTTGCAATATACACATTCTAAGTAGCTCCTTATTTCTTCTACTTTGCTATGTGCATTTGAAAGTGTGGCTACAAAAGATGACAATCATTGGTCTTGTTGGTTGATAGAGACATTATAGTCATCATCTAATTATATGTGGCTTGTTGTGGGTCTTGAGTTAGAGGCATTGTAGCCATAATATAATTCTATGTGGCTTTGTTGTGGGCCTTGATTATGAATGTTGACATGGAATAACTTAGAAGAGATATTTGTAGGTTCAGTAGTTAAAGTAGCTATTGTGGTTGGATAAGGTTGGGCATCCTAGTAATAAAGATCATATGCTAACTTGTCCTTTGATGCTTCTATAACACATTACATGTTCTTGGACTACGTCGACATTTTCTATTTTATTGGCAATGATTATATCAACTAGGTGACATATCACGGGGAAACTTCTGAAGCACTTCTCCTCATTCTAAGGATGGTAGTTAGGGTAAACCTTATATTTTTCAAAGCACAAGGTTAGGTCAATTACTCATGGATAGGTCATTATATAACTCATCAACGATCATCTCACTAAGAAAAAACACGTCAAAAAGTGGGATTTGGACCCAAGTGGAGAGGGGTATCAATGGATCATTTCAATTATTAAAGGTCAAGTACCCCCCCCAGCCACCCAACAATACCGATACATTTCATTTAGTTAGCGTCTCCTACTCTATTGAGAGGCTAGGGGTTGCTACAAATATTCAAACTTTCTATACTTGAAATTTTCTACTATCACCCTTGGACCTCCCTTTATCACCTACTTAAATTACATGACGATGGCAAGGTTATATAGGTTTAACATAGGTTGTTTGGTATTAAAGGTTGGGGTTTACAATTGTTGGGGTTTTTTATATAGTTGTAAAAGCATTTACATGGGGTTTGGGTTATAAGGATTATCTATTAGGTGATAGAATGGCCAAGGAATATCAATTATATAAGTCATGGGATAATGTTAGGGTCATAACCTAACTTGCCTTACTCTAACAATTAACCATACATTATATAAGGCTATAACTTTGTAATAAGCTTGAATAAGTTAATGTTCGAACAATCAATGTAAAAAAGGGCCTCTTTATTAATTAATATCCATTAGTAAGTTGTATTTTGACCATGTCAAGTAGTTAGGGCTTTGGATATTTGAAGCTTATTTAAAGAGCTTCAAGGCTATGGCGTATTTTGTGAAGAATAGTGTAACGGAGCTTTGCTCAAGCGAATGGTCGCCCTACCATAAGAGGCATGTGAACATTGTTCCCATAATAACAAAACCATTTTCTTGTCATATTATGGTATTATTGTCTCATATTTCTTGTTCTATATTTCTTATTTTTTGTTTATTGCATGTTAATCTTGCTATATTCTATGTGATTTTCAAGTGTCAGGGGTAAAGAACACCAAAAGTGGGATCAAATCCATGATCTTGAGACAACACACCTCTGATAATTAATAAATTTTTTTAGGCTAGAGACTTTTGTTGATGTCTTACAACAACCATAGAGGTATGTCATCAAAGGGATTTCCCGAGGAGCAACCACAAATATCACTTCATGATTTATTCGAGTTTTCCACTCCTCAGACACTAAAATTAAGTGGCTACATAAAAGCATAAGAAATTCATTGTGTTAATTAATTGTGGTCGTACCCATAATTTCATCCATGGGCTTATGGCAAAAGACACCCATTTCTATATCTTCCTCATCTCCAATTTCCAAATCTTGATAGGCCATGGGGTTATTATGAAATTTGGTGGCCGATGTGAGAATGTCAAACTCGAGATGCAAGACTGCCATCTTTAAACTCACTTGTTTGCTATTAACATGGGTGACAGTGATATCATTTATGGGACTGAATGGCTCAGGACCTTAAGTAATGTCACAATGGATTTCCGTGAGCTCCCTATACTTTACTCAAGCCGAGCACACACATCACCTTCATGGAATTACCTCAGATTCTCTTGAAATTATCTCTTTCCACTACATGGAGAAACTATTGAAGGGCCACTTAGGTGTTATTGCTTAGTTTCATGCCATACAAGTTCTTGGCACGCCCCCCTCAAACGTTCACCGTGACTTGCGGCAGGTTCTCTATGAGTACCAACAAGTTTTTGATGTGCCAAGGTTTTACCTCCATCCTGTGGAAAACATGACCATGCCATTCCTTTAATTCTAGCTAGTCAACTCCCCAATGTATGTCCTTACTACCACCCTTTTTCCCAGATAAAAAAAACTAAAAATATCATTAAGGAATTGTTCTCCATTGGTGTTGTTTTCCCTAGCACAAGCCCTTATTCTTCACATGTGATTATGGTCCTAAAAATGAAGGTGATTGGCGCATGTCTCTTAATTTTTCGTGCTCTCAATAAAATCACCATCAAAGACAACTTTCCTATTTTGGTCATTGATGATCTCTTAGATAAGTTCCATGGTGCCAAATTATTCATCGAACTCCACCTTCATTTGGGATACCATCAAATATGGATGAAAGAGGTGGATATACCCAAAACAACTTCTGCGCTCATGAAGGTCATTATGAGTTCTTGGTCATTCCTTCGACCTCAACAATGCCATGTATAATATTTTTCACTCCTTCCTCTGTCATTTTGTCTTGGTTTTCTTCGATGATATCTTGGCTTACAATCCTACCTAGGAAAACCACCTCCAACATGTTTCTCATACTTTTCACTTATTATAGGACAAATAGTTATTTGTGAAACACTACAAGTGTGATTTTGGAGTGATTGAGGTTGAATACTTTGTCTATATTGTGAGTCAGGATGGGACTTGGGTGGATCCCAACAAAGAGGAAGCTATGAAGAGTTGGGTGTGCCCTAACACTCTCAAGAGCTTGAGAGGATTCCTTGGCCTTATAGGATACTACTGTAGGTTTGTGGCGAACTAGGGGAATATTGGAGCACCTTTTACAACATTACTAAAAAATAATTCCTTTTCCTGGCATGAAACAACAATGCAGGCCTTCTTCACCCTCAAGGAGTCCATGAGTACTACGCCTATGCTCACCATGCCAAATTTAATTAAGAAATTCATGTTAGAATGTGATGCATCATCTCGTGGACTAGGAGCAGTCTTATCACAAGAAAGATGTCCCTTGCCCTTCAGTAGTAAGCAACACTACGACAAAAAAAGGGAAAATCCAACTATGAAAAATAAGTGATGGTTACCCTTCATGTAGTTGAGACACGATGATCCTATCTAATCAAGAACACATTTCCAGATCAAGATAGACCATCATAGTCTCAAGCATTTTATAAAACAAAGATTTTCCTCACCTGATCAACATAAATGAGTCAGCAAGATGTTGGGTTATGATTCATAAATCATATATAAGAAGGGTCATGACAATGTGGTGGTTGAATTCTTGGCTCGGCAATTTGAATATGAGGGTTCATTATTTGCCTTATCATTAATAGTCCCAAGATGGCTAGACAAAGCAAAATAGGAATGGTTGGACCAGGCTATAGTTTGCCACCTCATCTAGTGGCTTCAAGAATACCTAAATCCTCCCCTCGGTTATACATGGAGCCAAAATATTTTGAGGTATAAGGAGTGCAACTTTCTTTGTAGGCACTCTCCATTCCTAACCATATCTTAACGGACATCTATAGGGATTTCATTGTGGGGCTTCCTAAGGAAGGAAATAAAACAATCATTATGGTGGTAGTAGATCATCTGACCAAATATGTACACTTCTATGCCTTACCACCCACTTTTACACCCTCTTCGGTGGCCCAAGTTTTCCTGGATCAAATTTTCAAACTCCATGGCATGACCACTTCTATTGTCTTTGATCATGACCCCACTTTTAACAACAAATTTTGGCAAGAGTTGTTTAAACTTGAAGACACTTAGTTGAATCTCAACATGACATACCACCCCGAAACAAGTGCTCAAACTGAAGTAGTCAATAAGTTCTTGGAAAATACTTACACTGCTTTGTGTCAGATAAACCACACCAATGGGCCCATCAATTCTTCTTTTCGAATGGTGGTATAATACAACTTATCATGATTCCACGTTGAGGGCAATGCTTCTTTTGAAGGGGGAGGGCATGTTAGGGTCCTACCCTAACTCACCTTACTCTAAGAATTATTAATACCTTGTATAAGCCATAACTTTGTAACAAATTTGAATAAGTTAGTGCTCAACAATCAATGTAAGTAACAGTCTCTTTATTAATTAAGACCCATTAGAAAGTTGTATTTTTACTATGTCAAGTAGTTAAGGTTTTGGATATTTGAAGCCTATTTAAAGAGCTTCAAGGATCTGAAGTGTTTTGTGAAGAATATTGTAACAGATCTTTTCTAAAGTGAATAGTCACCCTACCATAAGGGGCCCATAAACATTGTTCTCATAATAACAAATCTATTTTGCTACCATATTTTGGTATTATTGTCTCATATTTATGGTTATGTGTTGCTTATTTCTAGTTTATTGCATGCTAATATTGCTATATTATGTGTGATTTTCAAGTTTCAAGGGTAAAGAACAGCATAGATAAGGTCTATAGGGTTATCGGTTTTATAAGTTGGATTTAGAGATGATAGGATCAAAGAAACTGTAGGAGTTAATGGATACGTATTACTTGTTTTAGGGATTAGTATTTAGGATGGGTATCTTTATGTCATAGAAACAATTCCATTATGCATAGTTGTTAGATGTATCTCATATTTCTTAATAGCATGTAGGATGAATTTGAAAGGGGTTCTAAAAGTACTTCCAATTAAGGAATATGTGTTTTTATTTCTCTCCTGGAGGAGGATAGGGAAATATTAAGAAAGATATCATATTCACCCACAACTATGGTCTAATTCTATCAACCAATGTGGGTTAATACATTTTTTAAAGATAAGAGGGATTTTATCTTTGAAACAATTCCAAGTTACACAATAACCAGGCATATCAACATTTTTTAATTGGAATGTGAGAAATAATGTAAAAGGGTTACATGAAATAAATCAACAAATCAATCCATGAAACCATGAAACTAATCAACTATTGTTTTATTAAGAGGCACCAATCTCTTGTATTTCCCCATTGGTGCAAGTATCTTGGTATGTTTGGGATTATATGTTATGATTTATAATGGTTAGGGTTATCATTGTTAAGGGGTGAAAGTGTTAAACATTAGAGGTATAACCATTAGTTTTTAGTAGTTATGGGTTACATGTGTTATGAATTATATAGGTTCTTACTCATAGGGGTTAGGGGCTTAAGAACTTAGGGTTTATGGGTTATATGTGTAATAAGATATGGATTACATGTTTTAAGGGACCTAAAGTTTAATGGTTATATAGAGGATAGATGTTATAAGAGATACTAATTACAACATTTATGAAATATTATAAGTGTCATTAGTTAAGAACTATAGTGCTTAGTGGTTACAAGTCTAATGTTGAAATTAAGGTTCCATTTATGAAATAGTGTAGGTGTCATTAGTTAAGAACTATAGTGGTTAGTGGTTACAAGTCTAATGGTGAAATTAAGGTTTAAGGGTTATAGGAGTTACATTTCATGGGTTATAAGGTTTGAGGGTTATAATAATTAATGATTATNAGGAATTTTGAGGTCTAAAATGGGCCTCCTAAGGAAAATAATAAAATAATAGTTAAAATAATAAAATAATATTTATTAATTTTGGAGGAAAAAAGAATTGTGTTCGTATTTTTGTGGCATATCTCCCTGTGTTTTTACTCAAATTTCAATTGGGAGAGATAGTTGGATGCGGAATTTGATTTTGCATCCAACGAGTACCCACAATGCATACTTTTGACGGACCTTGCTACCCCAAAAAACAAGAAATACCTGAAAAAATGTGATGCATCATCACGTTTTTCAAGTATTTCTTGTTTTGGGGGTAGCTGGGTCTCTCAAAAGTATGTAGTCTGCATCCAACGAGCTCTCCCGATCTAAATTTGAGTAAAAACACAGGGAGATATGTCGAAAATTCGAACAAAAAAGTAGTTTTTTTATGACAAATATGTCAATTCAACCATTATGGTTGACTTATTTTATTGGAATTCTATTGGTTTTTGAATTCCAACTCACAAGAACTTATTGTTGGCGCGTTTTCTTATAAGGCCCATTTTAGACCCCAAATTTCCTCTAATGGGTTATATTGGTTAGGGTTTATCATGATTAGGGGTTGGGGACTATGAATTAGATATTAGAAGGCTCAATGGTTAAGGTGTGAGGGTTACGAGTTGGTCAAGGTTCGTGGCGTTTATGATCTATGGGGGTTATTTGTTAGGATTTATATTTGTCATGTGATGGTGGTTAAAAGGGTCAATCTCAAAAGGGTTTCATTATATATTATTGATTATAATGGCTAAGGGGTTCAGGGTTATAGAGGCTATCAATTGTAGTGTTTAGGGATTATGGATTATAGTAGTTACAGATTATAAGGGATTGATACTATATGGGTTAGGGGTTAGGGTTGATAAAGGTAAGGGGTGAGGGTTTATATGAGTAAGGGATCAAAAGGGTTTAGGGTTTAATATTGGTAGTGTTAGTATTTAATGATATTAAGGGTTTGGGTTATAAATGTTCAAGTATATAGGGGTTATTTATTAAGGTATATAGTGGTTATATGGGTTATGCATTATACGTGTTATTATATAATGGTTATTATGTATAAGGATTAAGACTTGAAGGGATTTAAAGTAAGAGATTGGGTGATGATTTTATGGATTAAGGATTAAGGGTGAGGGGTTTCACAGGTGATATGGGTGAAGGGTTATAAGGGTTATGGGATATGATATTTTTTCAATAAGGATTAAGAAATTCAACACTTGGGTGGTAAGGCTTATTAAATACGAGATATGGGTTAGCAAGAATAATAACTTGTTATACTTAAAAAAGGCATTAATTCAAAGATTAATTTCAAAACATTAAAAAAAATCATATTTTAAAACACTATAGTTCCACCATAAAACCAGTCAAGCAAGCACCAATGTCTTATATTTTCAACCATTGGTGTAAGTATCATGGTATATTTGGGATTATATATTATGATCTATAAGGGTCAAGGTTCTCAAGGTTAAGGGTTGAGAGTGTTAAACATTAAGGGCATAGTTATTAAGTGTTAGTAGTTAGGGGATATATGGGTTAGGAATGATATTGGTTATCACTTATAGGGGTTAGGGGTTTAAGTGGTTAGGGGTCAGGTGCACAAGAATATACAATTTATGGGTTATATTTGTCAAGGCATATATATTATGTGGGTTAGGGAGTAAGAGACATAAAGGTTAATGGTTATATAAGTTAAAGAATAAATGTTATAAGTGATATCAATTTATATAGGGTTTATGGAATATTATAGGTTTCATTCTTTATGAACTATAGTGGTAGTGGTTAGAGTCTAATAGTGAAATTAGTGATTAAGTGTTATATGGATTACATTCCATGGGCTGTAAGGCTTAAGGGTTATAATAATTAATGATTATAATGGTTATTGGTTAAGGGTTATTGTGGTTTGGAATTAGTGACTATGAGGTAGGTGTTATAAGGATCGAGATTTAAATGTGAGGGATTTATGAATGATATGGATTAGGTTTATTAGGGGATATGAGTTATCAATAATAACAACTTTTTATACTTAACAAAAGGCACTAGTACAAATATTAATTTTAAAACATTATGAATTTTCGTATGTTATATTATTAAACCTTTATCCATTCATTTTCAAATATGAAGTGAAGGAAGCAATACATTTGGTTTTTCGCTCTGATTACAGAGCTAAGCTAACATGGACATCAAGTGAGGCCCTTATATAGTAATGTATAGCCACCCAAGGATTTGACCTTGAGACCTTCTACTCACAACTTATAGCACTCAACCACTTGAGCTAGGTAGGATAGTTTATGGTAGTAATAAGATAGGGTAGACTAGTTGGTTAGGTAGGTTATTTTCAATGAGGATAGCGATTAGTTAGTGTATTCTATGGTAGGGTATATTCATATTAGGCCAAGTATGCTAGGATAGGATAGGATAATATAGTGTATGGTAGGATGTTAAAATCTTATGGTAAGGATAACCGGTGTAGGATAGCAATTGCTACATTTGGCTAGGCTAGGGCATGGCATGATGCTTGAGACTGTATTTTCTTCAAACTCAACACTATCCATCCAAGTCACATAGTGTGTGATAAACAAATCACCTTTATGATCTAAATAAAAAAGGATCTCAAATCAATAAAGAAATCCATTAGAATACTCAATTTGAATTGGATCACTTTATTAAATAAGATTTATTACATATCCAAATAAAAATGATCTTGAACTTCATCTAATTCAATATATGACTATCAATATAACAATTCATATCAAACCTTGAAAATCATTAAAATAATTTCCCATAACGACATATAGGATGTCTATCACTAAGTCATCATCATCAAGATGAAGCATAGGATGTGATCCAATCACTGGATGGTCAACTTGATTCTCCTTTTCATGCGACACTTCTTCTTACTCTAAACTTTCAACCATTATCCAAGCCTTGCTCTGCCAAGTTGATTACCTTTTTTCTAAAATCCCATATTACTGATTGTAGGCATGAAGTGTCATGTAAACATACACCAACCATGGATACAAAAGATAGTAGGTTGAGGATAAAGTGCACATCTTCTCTTTTTTGGGGATAGTGCATATTTTCCATCTTCATGAATATATTTTTATGGAAAAATATACTTTACAATCCTTCCTCTTAGATAAAATCCAACAACAAATGACCAACCTTCTCTACCGAAAGCATGTGAATAAAATACCTACTGACATTAACTTGGAAGTACATAGGGCTCTGAATTTGGTTCATACCTAGTTGTATTAATCATGGTAAATCCATTTCAATATTAATCATCTTCTCAATGTCAATATTATTGATGGGTTTATATTGATAGGTTTAAAGTGGTAACTAATTAGATTTGAACTTGAGTCTTATTTAGGAAATCTTTACTAGTTATCGTTTTTCTTATATCTTAAAAAAATTATTTATAGGTTTAACATTATTTACTAAATCTTCTAGCCAACATGCCTTGACTTGGCCATGACAAGGAGGGAGTTGGGCAAAGGGTTACCCTATTTTCCAATTTGCCCTAGAAAATTTTGCAGGATATTTCTAAAGAAGGTCGTATTAGGTATAGACTTTCAATGAGTGTTGGAAACATACTTCGCTTTCTTAAATGGTGTTTTCAAATGTAAGGGTCGAGATAAGATATTCAAAAGTATACATAGAGAATAGTGCCATAAAATATATATCATCCAAGCTTTACGCCCGAAAATTTCCAAGTCTAGGGTTTATGGGCTTTTCGTTGTAGAAATAACAGTTATATTTCAAGTTTTGTTAGTAGCGGGACTATTCTCGTACTATTTCCATCAATGGATTGTTTATTTTGGTCCCCTTTCCCATGGATCGATGGAATATTGATGAAGTGGAGATCATTGCATATATAATACTCTCTTAATGCTTGGAGCTATTTCATTTTTAATACATGGATTTGACTGAAGGATAAGGTTGTCCCTGTGTTGTGTAGTGGTATCACCCATGTGGATCGGAGTGCACTCTCTTCATGAGCAATGAATGTGTGTTGCAACCTAAACCTTCATTGTTGAGAACTACATAGATGACGGGAATGTTATGAACCATTGAAGTCTATAGTTGTGACCTTTCCTTTTGGAATTGTGACCTTTGTGCAACCTATGAGAGATGTGAGCTAAGCACTTTTATCTCTAGAGATCGTAACCACATTTCTCTCTGAAGTTGTGATTCAGCAATGCATTGAAGGCACTCTGTCGTGATCGTGGGATCTCTCCAAGTACTATGAGCTCAAAACTGCGTTGAATTGTGGAATATTATGAAGTTGTGACTGGTGTTGATCACTGCTATATCTCAATTATATATATGTGGAGCTGCATGGAGCTGAAATCCTAGCTCTTCCTCATCCTTTCTTGCATGGAGATTAAGTCAAGACATGGAATTGTGTTATTGTATCAATCTTTTCATTATGGAGATGTGGTAAGTTTGCACATTTAATCTCTGCATTGAAGTTTGGAAGTCTGCACATTTAATCTCTATGTTGAAGTGATATGGATTGAAGGTTGAATACCTCTCTCTAACCTACTCATACCATGAGAATTAGGTATAGATTATCTATGCTCGTTGGCAACATACTTCATTTTTTCAAATGGTGTTTTCAAATGTAAGGGTTGAGATAAGGCATTCAAGACTATACAGAGAGAATATTGCAATAAAATATGTATCATCCAAGTTTTATGACCAAATATTTCCATCTCTAGGGTTTATTCATTGCTAGTTGTAGAAATAATAGTTTTATTTGTATCAAACTTTTATTATATAGAGAAACCCTAACTATTGACTATTGCAATGCAACATATTACAACATAGTTTGAATTCTCTACATTTTCTACTATATTGTACATTGTAAAAGGTGGCAGAGACATAGACTTACACCTTCTTTTTGTTGGATTTCTTACTGAGAGGGGGTGAATCAGTATAAAGCATATATTATGCAATTTTTCACTTAACAAATTGTGCTCCCATTTCTATTTCACTCAAAA
>LPNX010458795.1:99637-154870 GCA_001517045.1 Pseudotsuga menziesii | reverse complement strand
ATATATATATATATATATACACACCTTTAAGGAATCCAATCCTATGCGCAAGGATCAACTTACTGAATTTACGCATAGAGCTGGAAGGATCTCAATCCTTTTGCACAAGCTCCAACTTGCTTTGTTCAGGAACCAACCTAATTGGAGACTACAATCTCCAATCTTTGTTCTTCAACACCAACTGAAAGGAAGCTCTAACTCCATATCTTACATTCTCCAACACCAACTAAAAAAAAGCTCCAACTCTCTGTCTTACATTCTCCAACACCAACTCGAAGGAAGCTTTAACTCCCTGTCCTTACCCCTTCCTACCACCCTGAGATAAAAATATGTTGTTACAAAACTGCAACTTCTGTGATCTGTGATTTGTGTCCTGTTCAATCCCCAATATGGAACTTTTGTGATCTGTGATATGTGACTTCTACAATATCAAACATCTGCAACTTCTATGATTTGCGATTTACAACTTCTGGAATATCAACCATCTACAACTTTAGAGATTTGCACCTTCTATAATCACCAATCTTCAACTTTTGTGATCTGTGGTTTACAACTTCTTCAATCTATAACATCAACCATATGCAACTTCTGTTAGTTGTGTCTTTTGTAATCGCCAATATGCAACTTTTGTGATTTGCATCTTTTGTAATCACCAATTTTCAACTTCTGTGTTTTGCGATCTATGTATTTTAACTTCTACGATCTGCAATCTTAGCTTAAACTTCTTTTGTTGTATATCTCATTCACACATCTAAGTGTTGGGCATCCTTATGATTTGTGCATTGTTTGTTGTTATTCATTTCTTTTGTGTGTTTGGATTGTTGTTGTATATAATTATTCAAGATCAACGAGCCATTGATACCCCAATAATTATAAGATTTCAAACTCAGAATATTACATCTTGTTCATCTTAAAGCTTACTTCAACATATTCATGACTTGCTTATTTATAATTTTTCATCTGTCCTTATTCAATTGCTTTGTCCACGCATTGGGGTTCCTTTGAGTTGGTGATGCCCTTTTCTTCTTACTTCATGGTCAAGCTAACCACCTCATTTGATCTTTTGGCAGCGTACACTTTTGATAGTTTATCCTCATGGGGTTTTGTGCACTTGAGTCCCATGACTTGGTGGTATTTGCGCATATGGGTTCCATCTCTTGGTAGGATCTGTGCACTTCCAAAACTTGCATACTTATTCTCTATATGTTCTTCAAACTGGTTTCACGTATACAAATATCCATTACCTAATGGATCTTGTGCATTGCTAGGACTTACATACACTTTTATATATTTCTTCAAATTGGATTCAAGTCTTCATGCTTCTTTCTTGACATCCACATACTTCTTGTTTGATGTCAACATCCATCTTGTTTGTTTGAAATAAATGACAACACCAAATTTCAACACTTTTTCTAAAAAAATGTATTTATTTGCAGGTGCAGAACATGCATTCTTTTGTAGTGAAGACCCTTTGACTAACTCAAAAATACAAGAAGACATCCATGGCCTCTTCCAAGGAAGAGAACAATAGAAGAAGATGAGGAAGAAGAAATATCAAAGGAAGGGGGGAAAAAGCAACTCAAGCAAACAACTAGATTCAAAGTGTAAGTGCTATGGGAAGAATGGACATGAAGCATATCAGCGTTGGGCCCCTTGGGACTCCTTCAAACAAAGACATAATCATAAGCAAGAAGAAAAAAGGATCAATAGGATGGTCAAGCTCTTGAATCTACTCATTGTATTGTTGCACATTATAATCTTAGAATAAATGAAATCACATCTCTTTCATATTATAAAGATTTTTGGTTGCTTGATTTTAGAAAAGTCTATTTTGAAGAACTCAATGAAATTGTAGATGGCATAGTGTATTTTGCAGACAAATCCAACCTTAAACCAAAGGGAATTGTTTCCATCAGGCTCAAGCTTACTAGATTCCTTGACTTTATGTTGTAAAATGTTCTCTATCTTCTAAAGTTGTAGAGAACCATGTTGTCCTTAATGCAGATTTGATAGCAAGTCCATTCCATCCACATCTTCAATGGATCTATAGAGATAAGGAAGTCCTCTGACAACTAGGTCATCATGACCGAATATGAAGATGGAAATTTGTTGAAGTTGAAAGGCTCAATTGCAAGAGTTCTGAACTTTTCCTATGATGGTAGGTAATAGCTAGCAAACCTAAAGTCCTCTTAATCATATTAAAATTTTGATTAAAACCTTCTTCTGCAAGTTGGATTCTGCAACTCTGCTTCTGCAACTAGCTTGGTTCCACACCCTCAATTTCCGTAATTGAGTCCTTTCGCAATTTCCTTTATGCAAGATCCCTTCCGCAAGATACTTTCCACAATTACGGATTGTGGATTGCAAGAATGCAATTCTCGTTCTTCAAAAACTTGACTTCCCCAATATTGCATCTGCAACGGTCTTTTCCACAATCGGATTGTGAATTACGAATTGCAGATACACCTTCCCACTTTTCCCAAAAATGGGATTCCACAATTTTCCTCCCACAACTCCAAAGAACCGTTGATCTTTTGCGGAACACTTCCTCGCCGTTGATCTCTGATCAAGTGTGGAATTTCATTCCCGTACACTTTTCTTTTGCGGAATTAATCTATGGTCATAGATATTTCGAAATTACATATTTTTACTCATAAACATTACAGACGAATTGATCTGAGAAATGATCAATCTCATTCCTATTGAGATCGTCTGAATATGTCTCTGTCTTCTTGGATTCTCTGAACATTTCTATCAATATAAAATATTCATTGACACCGAGAATTTATACAGGATTCTAATTATTGAAAAGAAGATATTAGATAATCACATATGCACAAAGATATGAAACTATGTTCTTCATTCAATCAACCATTAACCATTGTCATACACACTCACTCTAATACACTCTCCTCTCTATCTCTCTGTCTACGCATTTATATCTTATTACATTAAATAGAACACCATTAAACCTGTCATATCCGAGACAACAAGATCTGAACTCCTAAGAAAGTAAATCTATAACTAACCTATCCTCAAGCAACCTCTTGCAAGATTCGAGGACATCCGTGGAAAATTTCTATTATTACAATCAAACAAATCCTCTCTATAAAACAAATTAAAAACTAACCCTATCTTCTAGAAATGATTACACGGAAGCAAAAAATAGCATTTCTTGCTCAATCAATAAACAGAGGACTTTGACCCGATGCTCATGTATCATACTCCAAGGGAAGAAAATAATTCTTCATTAGTTTTTTAGGGTCTACATTGTACTTGTAAATATCCAATTCAGTCATCCATGTTGCATCTTCAGATGGCTGATATTTCCACTTGACCAAATACTAAAAATAATCTATGTTCATGGTCTTCTTTGAAACTCTTTTGTCAAGGATAGCTTCAATTTGTGGTTGTTCCTTTTGTGGTAATTTTCCTTGCCAATATATAAATGAACCATCTTCACTTGAGATCGTTTCTTCTGCTTGAACACTTGAATCTTTAAAAGGATATAAATTTGAAACATTAAAAATTGGAGAAATTTGAAGACAAGAAGGAAGTTCTATTTCATATGCATTTGTAGAAAACTTCCTCAAAATTTTACAAGGTACAATTTTATTGAGTTTCAATTTATTATAGGTTCCCTTAGAAAACCTCTCCTTCCTAAGATAGGCCATCACTAAATCTCCAACCTGAAAATTTACTTCCCTTCTCTTCATGTCTGAACTCTGTTTCTACTTCCTGGTACTTTCCTGCAATTTTTTCTTAACAATTTCCTGTAGCTCATGCATACTGGATGCAAAATATTCACCTTCTATACTTCTCCTTTCTTGTACTCCCAAACTTCTAAGTTCATACACTCCTCTTGGATGCATTCCATACACAATTTGAAAATGACTCATACATGTACTCATGTTAGGTGAAACATTGTATGCAAACTCAGCTTGAGAAAGAGCTAAATCCCATTGTTTAGGATTTTCATAAACAAGACTTCTCAAAATATTTCCCAAACTCCTATTTACCACTTCAGTTTGACCATCATTCTGAGGATGATAAGCAGATCTAAAACTAATATTTGTACCCAATTTATTCCATAAAGTTCTTCAAAAATGACCAACAATTTTAGTATCTCTATCAGACACAATGATCAAAGGAAAACCATGCAACTTTACAATTTTTGAAAAGAAAAAGTTAGCAATTTTGTGTTACATCATTAGTCTTCTTACAAGCAATAAAATGAGCCATTTTTGAAAACCTATCTACTACCACAAAAATAGAATCATACCCCCTCTGAGTTCTAGCCAATCCCATAACAAAATCCATGCTGATGGAATCCCAAGGTCTAGTTTGAATAGGTAGGGGTTGATACAGTCTAGTGTTTTGTCTCCTTCCTTTGGCATGCTAACATATCCTGCAATTTTCAACAAACTTCTTGACAACATTCTACATTCCTGGCCAAAAATAAAAAGCACTCACCTAAGAAAATGTTTTTTCCTATCCAAAATGACCTGACAAACCTCCACTATGTCTCTCATGTATCATATTTTCTCTCATAGAACATTTTGGAATGCACAATTTATTATTCTTGAATAAAAAACCTTCCTGCAACAGGTAGTCCAACCATTGAATTCTATTGTGGGAAACTGGATTCTCACAGGCTGCATATACATCCTTAAAATCCACATCTTCCTTATACATATTAACCAAATTTTCAAATCCAAAAGTATTGACCTGAATCTCCTGCAAGATTAAATTCACTCTGCTTATGACATCAACAACCTTATTAGATTTTCCACTTGTATACTTGATCACAAAGGTAAAGTTCTGCAAAAATTACACCCACTTAGCATGTGTCTGATTCAATTTAGGTTGATTATTATAAATTGCAAAGCATGATTATATGAATATAACACAAACTCTTTGGGCATCAAGTAATGTCTCCATTTCTTGAGAACTTGCAAAACAACATATAACTCCTTGTCATATAAGGAATCATTTTGTTTTTCTTCATTCATCTTCTCATTGAAGTATGCTACTTGTCTCTGTTCTTGAATCAGAACAACCCCTATTGTTGTCCCACTAGCATCTGTCTCTACTTGAAAAACCTTGTCAAAATTTGGTAAAGCCAGAATAGGATTTTCGGTGATCTTCTTCTTTGACAATTTGAAATTTGTGTTGGCTGCTTCTGTCCACTTGAAAGGTTGTCTACTTCCCCTAAAGGTGTCTATCATTGGTGCACAAATTTGACTAAAATTATTGATGAATTTTCTATAAAAACTTGCAAGACCATGAAAAATTCTTACCTCATACGCATTCCTTGGAATCATGCAACTTAAAATTGCTTGCACCTTATTTGGATCCATATTGAACCCTTCTTTTGAAACCTTGAATCCTAAATAAATCAACTCTTTCTTCACTGAAACTACACTTTTTCAAATTTATCAGCAACTTTTCCTTTTGCAGGGTTTCCAACACCAATTTAAGATTTCTCAAATGTTCTTCTTTATTCTGACTGAAAATCAAAATATCATCCAGATACATTATCACAAATTTCCCAGTGTGCTCCTTCAAAACCTCGTTCATCAATCTCATAAAAGTGCTAGGTGCATTAGTAAATCCCAAATGGCATTACTAACCATTCATACAATCCATTTTTAGTCTTGAATGCAGTCTTCCACTCATCCCCTTACCTTATTATTATTTGATGATAACCACTTTTCAAATCTATTTTTGAAAAATACTTTGAACCACTCAGAAAATCCATCAAATCATCAATGCAAGGTAAGAGAAATATGTACCTGATAGTAATCTTATTGATTACTTAGGAGTCCGTGCACATACGCCATCCACCATCCTTCTTTGGGATAAGCACAATGGGTACTGCACAAGGACTCAAACTTTCTTTTACCTAGCCTTTATCTAATAGCTCTTGTACCTGTTGTTTGATCTCTTCATTCTCTTGAGGCGTTAGTCTGTAGGCTGCCTTATTAGGTAAACTTGCACCAGGTATTAATTCATTGTGAAGACTAATACTTCTCACATGACATAAAGAAATTTGTAACTCATCCACAATAATATAAGCAAAACCATCAAGCAAGATTTTAACTTCAATAGGCAAATCATCTAAATTTGTAGAAGTTAAAATTACCTTTGGTTTGCCAACAAGGGCAAAATGCAATTCTTCTTCGTTCTTGACTTCTTGCAACAACTCATTCCCAGTGATCAACAAAATATTGGATCATGAATCTTCCTAGGCTACTTCATCTTTCATAGGTAATAGTGTATGCTGCTTTCCACCCTTTTCCAAAGAATAAGTGTTTTTCCTTCCATCATGAAAATATTTCCTGTCATATTGTCATTGCCTCCCTAAGAGTATATGGCATACATCCATAGGAATTATATAACATAATACCATATGTTTGTAATTACCAATTTGGAATTCCACATTGCACTTCTCAGTCACCAAGAGCTGATGTCCTTTCTACAACTAGGACACTTTATAAGGAGTGGGATGTTTCATACTCTTCAATCCCAAATTCTCTACCATTTCTTTGGAAACCAAATTATCTGTACTACCATTGTCGATAACCGTCTTGCAACACTTCCCTTGTGACTTACGCTTAGTCCTGAACATACTCTTTCTCTGGGCTAGTTCATGCACTTGCTTCTCTGTTTTTACTAACACTCTCTTTATCATAAGAGATTCTCCTTCCTCAAGAGGATTATTCATCTATGCCTCTTCATTGGACTCCTCGAGATCCTCAGCAATGTTTACATTCCTCTGAGATGTATATTTATTCTTTAGGAATTCCCATGACATGTGTCTTATTTCTCCACATGTATAACATTTCACTTCTCTATTTCTGCCTCTTCCTCTAACATTAAACCTACCTCCCCTAAATCCTCCTCTTTGGGGTGAATGGCTACTAGAACCTTCTTCCTCATCTTTAGGGTTCTGGAACTTACATCCTCTACTTGGAGATCCTTTTCCTCTTATTGTACTTCTCCCTCAATTCTTCTGGTTCTATTTCTTAGTAGTTTCTCTTATACTCTAAAGGATGCTTGATAAGCATATTATACAGTCTTCAAATTCAACAATTTGATCTCATCTTGTATCTCATATCTCAATCCATTTAGATATCTGGACACTCTTTGAATGTCCCCATGTGTCTGTCTAGCTCTAATACTCAGCTTAAAGAAGTCTTTTATGTATTCTTTAATAGCCATACCCTTTTGTCTAAGATTCTGTTGTTTTCTAATGAGAGTCAATTTATAATCCTTAGGCATAAATTGACTTTTAATTTTATCTAACATTTTATCCCAAGTTTTTATTTTGGACTTACCTCTTCTTTCTTTGTGGATTTGAAGTTCATCCCACCAGATAGTTGCATGTCCTTTCAGTCTGGTCGCTGCATATTTCACCTTATTTTAATCCTCAATTTCTTCAAAATCAAAGTACTTGGCTAGAACATTGATCCATTCCATAAGTTCTTCAACATTCAAATTACCTTCATACATGGGAACTTCAACTTTAGGCATGTCATTAGCTTTTACCAGCATCTTTAATACCTTAATTTCTTTAGCAATCTCCTCTTGCTCTTCTTCAGAGGATTCTCCTTCATCACTGGTGTATGGATTCTCTGAATTTCTTCTCTCCACAGCTTCCATCCTAGCTTGGAGTTCTCTCAATTATCTTTGTGTATCTGTCTCTGCAGTGTGTCTTCCTTGACCACATCCTACTGGAACTCCACGTGCTCGTCCTTGTCTTCGAGGAATCCTTATAGGCTCTGATATTTCTGCTCAGATACCAAAACTGATGGCATGTAAGAGCTAGCAAACCTAAAGTCCTCTTTATCAGCTTAAAATGCTGATTAAAACCTTCTTCCGCAAGTTGTATTCTGCAACTATGCTTCCGCAACCAACTTTTTGCAAGCTTGGTTCCACAACCTCAATTTCCGTAATCGAGTCCTTGCGCAATTGCTTTTCCACAAGATCCCTTCCACGAGATCCTTTCTGCAATATCCTTTCCACAACTGTGGATTGCGTATTCCGGGAATGCAATTCTCAATCTTCAAAAACTTGACTTCCACAATCTTGTGGCAACAACGGTCCTTTCCGCAATCGGATTGCGGATACACCTTCCCACTTTTCCCAAAAATGGGCTTCTGCAATTTTCCTCTCGCAAGTCTCTTCCCGCAACTCCTGAGAACTGTCGATATTTTGCGTAACACTTCCTAGTCGTTGATATCTGATCAAGTGCGAAACTTCATTCTCGTACATTTTTCTTTTTCAGAATTCATCTACGACCGTAGATCTATCGAAATTAGAAATTTTTACTCCTATAATTACAGATGAAATGATATGTGAAATGATCAATTTCATTCATGTTGAGCTCAACTGAATATGTCTTTGCCTTCTTGGATTCTCTGAACATTTCTATCAATATAAAAGATTCATTGACCCAGAGAATTTATATACGCTTATGGTAATTGAAAAGAAGATATTAGATAATCACATATACGCAAAGAATTGAAACTTTGTTCTTCATTCAATCAACCTTTAACCATTGTCATACACACTCACTCTCATACACTCTCCTCTCTATCTCTCTATATACACATTTAGATCCTAATACATTAAATAGAACTCCATTAAACGTTTCATATCTGCGGAAATAGGATCTGAACTTCTTAGAAAGTAATTCTATAACTAACCTATCCTTGAGCATCCTCTTAAAAGATTCAAGGACATCAATGGAAAATTTCCATTATTACAATCAAACAAATCCTATCTATAAAAAAAATTAAAAACTAACCCTATCTTCTAGAAATGATTACATGGAAGCAGAAAATAACATTTCCTGCCCAATCAGTAAACAGAGGACTTTGACTCGATGCTCCCGCGTCAACCTACCTTTCTTAGCATGGAGAAGGTAATGTGTCATCCAGTTTGTTCTGGCATGCTAGATGTGGTCATTTGAATTATAATAGTCTTTGTTTGTTGAGAAAGAATGGTGTCTTTGGTTTTCCCACCATTCCTAGGAAGATGAACAAATGTGATGCATGCATACTAGGCAAAAATAGTAAGCAGCCATTCCCAGAGTCAAAATTCAGAGCATGTAGAAAGTTAGAGTTGGTTCACTATGAACTGTGTGGCCCCATTCCTATTCCTTTTTCCAATGGTAATAGATAACTCATGACATTTTTTAATGACTACACTAAAATGTGTTGGGTATACTTGTCAAAGACAAAATCTAAAGGATTTCAAACATTTAAGAATTTTCATGCATGGATAGAAAATAAAGCACAATCTCATATTGGCACACTTCGTCTTGATAATAGAAAATAATACACTTCTAGTGAATATGAAGACTATCTACGTCAACATGGGATTGCACATCAAACTTCAGTTCCTTGCATCCCTCAATAAAATGGTGTGACAAAAAGAATGAATAGAACCATCATGAATATGGTATGCTCAATGATGTTTTTCACGAATGTAAAACTAATGTTTTGGGATGATGCAGTATTGTGTTAATCCAAGTCCATCTGATGCTCTTGAAAACAAGACTGCACATGAAATGTGGTATGGACACCTTCCTTCGGTGATGCATCTCATGTTTTTTGGTTCCACCTACTATGCCTTAATACGAAAGGAACAAAGAGACAAGCTTGGTGCTCGAAGTCAAAGGTGCATTTTCTTGGGGTATTCAGAGACCTCCAAGGCATATTGTCTTTATGATGAGGAAAACAAGAAGTTTGTTGTTTCTAGAGATCTCATTTTTCTAGAAACTGATTAAAAAGTTGAATCTATAGATAAGCAGCTTGATAGTATGAAGAAATCCCATCTAAAGACATAATATGAAGTTGATAATGAAATTCCACATCTTGAAGGGGGGATCCCTATCTTGGATCAATCTCTGGAATTTCCTTTTGAAGCACCAACACCCCCTCATAAAGAAACACATGAAGAAGAAGTTCCTGCGACTTCACCGAAACAAGAGGTTTAACTAGATGGTGCGATTGAGAGGATTGGAAGATTGAATCTTGAAGAAAATGAAGCACCACCAACTGATCAAATTGGAACATCGTGGAACATTCCTAAATGGACACAAAGACACTTGAAAGTGTCCATCTAGATGAAGTAGGATAGATGGGAACAAGAAGTTCAACTAGTCAGGAAGATGGAGGAGATACAGATAACTCAGGTAATGACATGGATGTCTCATTTTATTGTGAATTGAATTTATCTGCTAACTTTGAACCAACTTCCTTTGAAGAGGTTTCTACTCGTGATGAGTGGAAAGAATCCATGCATAATGAGTGTGATGTACTCATGAAGAATGGAACCTAGAAGCTAGTTGACCCTCAAGTTGGAACCAAACCAATTGAATACAAATGGGTATACAAGAAGAAATACAAATCAAATGGCTCACTTGACAAACATAAAGCGAGGCTTGTGGAAAAAGGCTATGCATATAAGGAAGGAAATGAATATGAATAGATGTTCTCCCCCATACAAAAATGGGATACCATCTGCACCTTATTGTCTTTGGATACACAAAATGGCTGGAAATTACACCAGATGGATGTAAAACAACCTTCTTGAATGGAGACTTGAAATAAAATGTCTTCATGTCTCAAAACAAAATACTTTGTTGTGAAGGGACAAGAACAAAAGGTATGTGAACTTGTCAATTCCTTTTATGGCTTGATACAAGCACCTTGAGCCTGGTATGAAAAGCTAAACGAGCATCTTTTGAAGCTAAATTTCAAACATTATAATCTTAATGACGCAACATTGTTTGTAAAGAAAGTTGGAAGATTTGTTGTGTTTCTTGTGGTGTATGTATATGACCTTTTGATGACAGGGACTCAATGAATGTTATATTGTATCCATAAAGAAATATTTAAAGAAGGGATTTGAGATGAAAGATATGGGACACCTTCACTACTACTTGGGAATTGAAGTGACTCAACATCTTAAGTACATATTAATCTCCCAAAAGAAGTATGTTGGAGAATTGTTGAACAAATTTTGCATGGCATAATGCAACCTCTAATAACTCCAATGGAACAAAAATTGAAGCTCACATCAATTGAAGGAAAGGAATTCGAGGATGCGACCAAGCACCAATAGCTTGTAGGAATCCTTATTTTCCTCATAGCCACTAGACGAGATATTTCATATGTTGTTGGCATCCTTTCAAGGTTCATGCACAAACCTTGTGAAGGATATTGGTCTGTTGCTAAAAGAGATCTAAGGTACTTGAAGGGGACTCATGACTTTGGACTCAAGTACTCTAATGTGGATGACTTCAAACTCATTCGGTACTCTTATTTCGATTTTGATGGTGACAAAGACGCATGAGTTTCTACTTATGGATTCACAATGAGTCTTAGATCAACAACTGTCTCCTAGAGATTACACAAACAATCAGTTTAGGAAGATTCAACTTTAGAGGAAGAATATGTGGCTATTGTTGAAGCAATGAAAGAGATAGTGTGGTTGAGGAAGATACTTGAATATTTATAGTAGAAACAAGATAACTCCACTCCCTTATTGATCAACAACACTTATGTAATCAAGTTGGTGAAGAATCTCAAATTCCATGTTAAAACCAAGCACGTCAATACATAATACCATTTGATTCGACATCATGTAGATGCCAAATCAATTCATTTATGAATTGTTTCATGAACAAATAAACTGCATACATCTTCACCAAAGTGCTTGGAAGAGAAAAGTTTAAAAAATTTAGAACCATGCTCAGACTTACAAACACCCTTCAAGAATAGAGAAATGTTAAAAATGTAATCCTTTAAGATAATGATTCCAAGAGAAAAATGTAAATATTTACACCATTAGGCGTTTCTTCTCTGAAGTTATTTTAAAAAACACTATTCATCTCGTCGTCCCTTTGGCGAGTAGATTAATGCCACATGTCTTACTGCTTATCCATCGATTGGGTTTACACATGTCCATCAATTGGGGTTTCTTTTATGTCCAGTGCTTGATTTCTGTAGAAAAACCCGGCAACATTTTATCATGGCGAGGATTTGATAGAAGACAAAGATAGCTAAATCCAAACCATTTTCTACTTCCCTCATGGGTTCGATTATTTCTAGTCAGAAGCAATATTACCTGCAGTAGGTATGAAAGACTCCAGATCATTTCCTTACTCGACCGAAAACAACTATTGGATTATCTTCAGGGAAAAATCAACTCCATGGACGCCATACAACCTATCCTGAAACCCGCTGTCGAGGAATAGCGCCCTGAGGATCCCAGAATGTTCAACAAGAGACTTAGGGCAGAGGCTGATGGAAATGGGTCTCTGGAAAACTAGAATAGTGCAGAAAAACACCATGGGATCGACTGGATTATGATTATTAGGGTTTTAGAGAAACCCTTGAAGGACAAAGAAGCCCTTCTGGAGTGCAGGAATAATAATTTCCAGCACGTAATTGCGATAGCGAATAAGAGGGAGGACGAAAAAAAGGGGGCAAGAAAAAAAATTCACGGACACCCAATAGGGGAACCAAGAGACCCTTTGAAGAAAAAGGGTTTGGAAAGGATCTTGGGGGGGAATTCAGTATGAAAAAGATGGGTTGAAGGG
Source organism: Pseudotsuga menziesii (assembly GCA_001517045.1). Taxonomy (NCBI): domain Eukaryota; kingdom Viridiplantae; phylum Streptophyta; class Pinopsida; order Pinales; family Pinaceae; genus Pseudotsuga; species Pseudotsuga menziesii. The sequence continues at coordinate 142,254 of LPNX010458795.1, read as the reverse complement.
GAATTCTAGGCTATCCTTAGCATTTAATACTGGCATTAAATCTAACAGCAGCAGTGTTGGTGAGGGTCTGCCTATAATTCTTGTTCCTGAATCCCAGTGCCTTCCAGACCCTCTTAAATATGTACAATGTTAAGGAATTTTTGGAGGATGGGGTTTATTATGCCCTTGATGCCAAGGTGAAAGATATTCCCAAAAATCCCGAGTGTATTACTATACATAGGAAGAGGGGTTGTGACACGACGGGGTTTACCATTGAGGTGAGCGATAAGCCATCTGCGTTGTCGCTCAATGACTGGAGTCGTGTCGTGGCACTGTTTGTGCTTGGGAAGGAATGATAGTTCAAGAACTTTCCTTTTAAGGACCATGCTAAGATATTCAATAAAAATATGTTTTTCTTTTCCTCTTTAATTTTTATGTATCTTCAAGTAAATAGCAGTGCCTTTCGAGTACGTATGATTATCGAATTTTCAGTAGTGGAGAGGTTTGTTGCAGGAAGTAAGGTGATAAAGATTTTAGTTTTGAATGGTAAAACCATGAAGTTTGTCAATAAATAATGAATGGTGTTGATGTTTACAGTCATGGGGTTTTACATTCACTTTGAAGATGATAGAATGGAGTCTGCTAGATCTATGAGGCAGTGGAATGTGAAGATAATTTCGGTATGAGATTTAGACTTTTTTGTTGTTGTTTTCAACTATTGTCAAGTTTCTAAGCTCTGCTTCTATACCACACTATCATATTTCTTTTGGATTTGTATTGTTGCATATGCTGGGATAATTTTATGAACTTATTGTATCATATTTGCTCATTTATTGTCATGTAATTTTGTCTGCTTATTTTTTTCGCTCATGTAATTTACCTGCAGATTAGCAAACACAAGCTCATGTAATTTACCTGTAGATTAGCAAACAGAAGCTCATGTAATTTACCTGCAGATTAACAAACACAAGCGACATCAAGATAAAGCTACAGCAACGGAGATTTGGGACAAGCTGGATCAATACATGCAGTCCAGAAAGTCCAACTCAACTTTCTAAATATGCCCTCTAATGAATTTATCTGCCATGTGTTTTGAAGAGCTTTTCACAGCACATTCTCAGCAAGAGATTCTCACTATTGAAGCATATGGAATAGGCAGTTCTCCATCTATTGTTATTATGTTGCAAATTCCAATACATAGATATTTGGGAGATTTTAAAAGCAGTTCAGAATGGTTATATATGCAATTGAAATCCATTTACTCTACTACTTGAAAGCTAGAATGCAATGTAGTATAACAGATATCAGACTGTTTGGAATTTGTTGTCTAAGCTAGAATGCAATGCAGTATTACTAATATCAGATTGTTTGGAATTTGTTGTGTACATCTTGTTTGTTGTATAGTAGCCATACAATGAAAGCCCCTTCGTAGGTGGGCTAAATTTGGCACATGGTAGTAAATAGTTACTGGAAATTTCAGATAAAGGTTTTTGAGGGCGCTTACTGCCTCATAACAACATTGTTTAGAATAATGTTCAATTTTGAATTTCTCTGCATTGAATCTCTGAACGCCAATTGAGGCTTGAGCCCCATGTTTCACATTAATTGAGAGTTTTTGGTAAGATGGTTATGTTATCTAAAAAACTGAAACTTTTATATACAGTGCTTGGCAGGGTTCTCGCATAGTTAATTTTTCTCTAGAGTTCGCTTATAATGGCACAAATCTTGCTGAATTTTCCCTCCACCAAGACAACTAACTCTACTGTTGATCATATAATCAACGCATACGAGTATTATGGCCAACGAAATACGCAATCCCCAACATATTCATAGGATAATAAGTTCTCTTTCTAAAAATTTCCCCTACTTGAATTTAATATAATTTCGATTTAATGTCCAACAGAGGAGTTTTTCAACTGTAGTTGAAGCTTTTTGCTCTGTCAAAATCCGACTTAAAATAAAAGATTGGATGGTTCACTTATGTGCGTACTCATGACTGATATTTATTGTCTTTTTAGTTTTCATGTAGCTAAGTGAAATTTAAAAATAGAAGTACAGGGGATTCCTTGGATTATTGTGTGTTTTATATACAAATTACACAGTGATGGCTGAACAGATTTGAATTGAAAATTGAGCAGATTTAGTGCCAAGTGCGCATGAGATCTATATTACTCTAATACTGCCCACAAGTTTCGGTAGTCTAGAATGTTGGTAGTAAAATTCCATGGTTCATTTATGACTGCTATTTTTTTAAAACGTGTCCATAACATTTAGCAATTTTGAACTGCACACAGGTTTCAACAAGTCTAGAATGCCAGTAGTAAAATTGCATGGTTCATTTATGGATCCTATTTTTGTAAGACTTGTTCATAACATTTAGCAATTTTGTTCAAGAGCAGATACTTTTAAGTTTTACTGCTCTATCAAGGGGGAAGCTTTACAATTTGCAAGATAATTTTGATTGAAGATCCATAAATATATTTGTATCATCTGCAGCTTTAGTACATCTTTGACATTGTATTTCAAACAATTCATTTGTACATTTGTTTGGTATTGTAGTGTCAACATAATAATTGTAGACACATATGGGCAATGGAATAGTGTTTACTATTTATGCCTGCATATTAACAGTGGGAGGTGGGGCATAATTTATTTCTCTACATCTTTAAGTTGTTTTCTTGATCATATAAGTGAGCTTCGAGATGAAGACCTAAAACCACGTCTAACAAAAAATTTTCCCTGATTACTTACTGTTGGTTTTATCGGTAAGTCTTGGCCCGTACTCTTTCTCACATTTTATTTTGAAGTTCATTTTTACTATGTTATTGCAGACTAGTCATCAAGTCTTGTGTGACTGCAACGAATGTATTTCTATACATGTATGCTTATATGACTATACATGTCTACATTGTTTTCTATTGTACATATAAAAATGTTAGGTTAAGTCCTGAATCAATTTTCTAGAAGTTTATTCTGGAAGATAATTTCACTATATTCTGTATCAATATCCAGATGATTATCGATCTGAATGGGACTTTCATAAATTATTGGCAACACCCCAAATGCCTTGTCTTCTATACTTGCATAAATTATTGGCAATACGCCAAGTGCTTTGTCTCCAAGACTTGCATAAATTATTGGCAGCACGCCAAATGCTTTGTCTCCTAGCTAATCTAAGAAGCTTAGGTTGACAATGTGGATGCATCCAAGGATTACTTAAAGTTATTATTCAAAACCAATACTAGATTTATTGAAAAGTAGAAAACTGGATAGTGTCCTGAGAAGGGAGATTCAAAATGTTCTGATTGAAGATTATATCATGCATATTGTTGCACATAAGTTCTTTGTTAATTGCATCTACCAATATATGGCTGTATGAATGTAAAACCCTTGACAAGTCTTTTGTTTGGTGACTTGTGACGTCTGGCAGATTAATGTTTGGGATTCATCTTTAACCTTCATAAGAAAGTATCATTGAAACTATTTTCTCAAAAATTACTTATGTTGCTGTGTAGATGTCTGTTGGTTACATGTGATTTGAAAAAAATAAAAAAATGTACATAAATTATTTATATTTAAATATTATATAAATGTTTCATTATGATTCAAATGTATTTGTATTTTGTTCTATTTTAACCATTAGGGACATGGATTATTTGTATGGCATAGAATTGGAATAATATTATGATGTCTGTTCTCACTTCGATTTCGATTTTGATTTTGAGCTATAAGCAACTTAGTAGCTCCCTTTGTATATCTTTAAATCAACTGTAGGCAGCTTAAGAGCTCCCTTTGGAGATCTTTAAATCAAGTTTAGGCCAATATGGACCATAATTCTAATGAACAATTCTTATTTGTGATTATGTGGTTGCACAAATACATTGCAAAATGTGATGTAATAGACTATGTATCCATAAATTTAGGGTACATGGATCATGTTCTCTATAGTATTTATTTTTTAGTTTTTTCTATGTTAAAAGTATGATGAGTCGATCTTTATTGATGAGTATTTACACTTGAAATTTAATTAAACCTACAAGAAATAAGTGGAAAGTATAATAAATAAAAATTATGTTTTCCGCAAAAAAAAAATTACTCATCTTAACTGACATTATTTTCTTAAAATTTTTATTTTGAAGTTCACTTTGGACATCAAAATCCTTAACTGACATTATTTTCTTAAATTTTTTTATTTTGAAGTTCACTTTAAGTTCACTTTGGACATCAAAATCCTTTTATTGTTGCTTCATTTTCTACCGTGGAGCACATGTTAAAGGTTTTTCAAGTCTGTTATAAGTATGCCAAGTTCACATTGTGAAATTTGTTGGATTTGCCCAGAACTGGGCAGGTATCTATTTATTGCGATGTATTTTTGTGTTTCGATGGGCTTTTGAATTTTGTCTCGGTTGAAGAGGAAAGAGTTACTGGTATTTAATCCCATTTTGCCACGAGAATATTACTTTGACTCTGTGTACCACTGTAGTAGATTCCGTTGAGGAAACTCATACATGAATCACATTCATTCAAATAAATGGAGTTTGCAAATTCGTTCTCTAGCAGAAGTTGAAATCTCACGATTTGTTTGATTGCCAGAACACAATAATGTCAACTTGTGTAAAACTTCAAAGTAGGGAATTTGATTCCCAAAAATAGTTATTCGTCTCATGAATCATCTCTAATAAAAAGTTTTTTTTTTTGTGTATAAAAATGTTTACACAATATTTTCAGTGTTGTTGAATATTAAGTTAGAAGTCTTAAAATATGGTGATTTTTTTTAAATATTTATTTGATTTTTCAATTTTTTTTTTCAAATTAAATGAATTTAAAAACACAAAACAACTTAATTAACTATATTTTAATTGATCTATTTTCACTTTAGAATCTATTTTTTTAATGAATAAAAAGAAAGCAAGTTTATATACTTATTACTTATTTTAGTAGTTATTTAAAGTATTATCTCAAACTTACCAGGACCATGTTGTATGCCAATGGATAATGGATAAGTATTTGAGTGCTAATCCAATTCGTTGGCTCATTGTGGGGGTGTGAGTTTATACATACCCTTCATGTTTTTGACTGCACATCTTTGATGTTTTGGATCACTTGGTTTTTACTGCCTTTTCCATGCTAATAACTTTCTCGAAGGAACTACTAAATGCCCAATTACATGCTAATGTGATCAAGATAAAATTAAATTGTCATAACTATTCAATGCATATAATTTAAATATGCATTTTGTTCCTATTCCATAAATAGGCATGGTTGCTTACCTTTGTTTGTTTTGTCATATGGCAATAGATTCTTGAAAAGACGTGCAGATGTTTTTTCAGATATAGGATATATATTTCTTGATATCAAGAATATACTCTTGATATCTACACAATCTTGATTTCTTATTTGCCAGGCTTGTTGTTATCATATTTTCCTTAGAAGCTATGAAATTTTGGATCAATAATATTTGGAGGTTTAAACCGTGTCAATAGTCATAGAGTGAAATTTTTTCCTCCCATTAGTTTTGGGCATCTAACACACTATTGTCCTTGTTACATAATAGTACCATGGAGGTAGTGAATGATCATTCACGACTTGAAGTGCAATAATAAGAGGCACTGGGACTTTTATTTTGTGAAGAAGAGCTTTGAGAGGATGTGAATTAGTTTCTTACAATTTTAATTTTGAAAACATTTCGAATGAATATGAACTTGTTTTTGCAAGGTTTAAATGTCTATAATCATTTCTTAATTTAGTGTTTTTGGTTTCTCGAATTGTTCTTGTTATGATCATAAAATGGCATGATAATTTTCAATGAATGAACATCATTTATTAGTTCTAGATTTGTTATTCTCATTCCACACCAGATAGTAGTTTTATAAATATTTGTTGTACAGATAGATTGTAATTTGTAAATCTTTTTATTTAAAATGTTGCTTTATTAAAATGCTTCTTGAGATTGTCTTGGAGGATGTTATTCATGTCGTTGAAGCAAGCATTCAATCTTCTGAGGTTATTTTTGGTCATGCCATATTTTGAATAGTTTTAATTTTTGTTTATGGGAATACTATATGATGATATTAATTAGTATGCGCCGAGGGTCTATGCATAAATATTAGGCATATTCTATGTATTTATGCATTTATGAAAATGGGTGTAAATTTTTTACGGCTTGATAAAATCTTGTCTCTCATCTATCTTTCTCGTCTACATAAGTTTATAATCTGGATACATACGTGTTGCACTTTTATTATTTAAGTTATATATTTCAGGGAAATATAGGATAAAGAGAAGCTAAATAGGAATTGACGACGGATATCCTTTATATTGTTGTGTCTATAGTGATTATGTGTCATTGCTTAGAGGAGGTCATTCAAAGGATGCATGTGTTTTGAAAAAGTGACTTTAGGAAATTTAGGAAATGGGATGACAAATAGATGGACCAACAATAATGGTCTCTTGTCCCCCATATCCTCATCCTTCTGAACTAAAAGAGGCCATATATACTGCAATGGTTAGGAGGAAACAATAGTATCTAAATGTTTTTTAGGCCCAGCGGCAACGAAGCTTTGTTAGCCATGGAAAACAACGTTGTGGAGAAAACAAACCACATATTTATTCAGGGCCAGGAAGGAAGTGGCCACAAGCTCTCAAGATCTTGGTGTGAAAGGCATTGTCATTGTACATGCCTACTTGCCATCTCTTTGGAATTCCCAAGGGGAACCTAAAAACAACAACCCACACAATCAAAATGCATAGTTGTGATTGTATGCGTTTTAAATTAAGGTGAATAATTGTGACTACTCTTGTTTTTTCTAACCAATTCAGGGATCTTGAATATTTAAATAAAGAGGATATGAATACGAAGACTCTCTGAACACTGCTGATGGAGGTCATCTTGTGGAATGTTTGAGGGTTGATAGGTATGTGCCGCTAAAATGCATGTTAAAAAGAGTTAGGTCTTCACTTAATGTTATTAACATTTTCTATTTACAAAATTTTTAAGTAGTTGGTTTCAAGCTTTAATCTATGTTATCCTTTACTCGGTTGAATTCCAAAGGTTTTTGTTCAACTCATGAAGGGAAAGGAGCTGTGAACATTCTTCTCTTCGAGTTTTTCTTTGTCACAGGTAGGGTGTTGATCATTTACAAAGAATGGTGTGGGTTATTTTGAACTTGGGAAGCCGATACTTATGCCTCTTAACAGTGCAGCTGTGCATTTGAGAGAACCAAATTTTAGCCATGGATGATTGATGGCTTTAAGTTTATATTAGTCAATTTTTCCATTTAATTGCTTAGGCCTGAGACTTGTTCAAGTGAGGGGATTAGAAGTTGTTCACTTTGACATTCTTCTATGGGGGCTTATAATTTTTTCGCTTTGACATCCTGCTGTGGTGGCTTATAAGTTGTGCACTCTAACATCCTGCTATGTGCTTGATATCACCATTGTTTACAGAACAACAGAAGGATTTGGATTTTGATCTCAAATCCTAAGAGGAATTGGGTTGAATTGACTAGTGGAACAAGGAAATTGTGATGACAACCTCTTCTCTTTGATGGTATGTGAAGCAGATCAACACAATTAGAAGGTGAGCAAACAAAATGGTGGTCAAGGAGATTGAGAAGGTTAGCAAACTCCTAGTGTTTGCCTTATGATGAGAACTTATAATTCAGTCTTTCCAACTTGAGACATTGAGTCACAGTGGTTAGGTTAGAATAAAAATAAAAAACAAAGGTGCTTAGTTTCAAGCATGTCCTTAATGAGTGCCATAAAAACAATTTTAATTTTTTTAGTCATGGTGTAAAATGCATAATTTTTATGCAACTCTGCACTTGGGCCACTAGAGACTGCTTGTAAAAGGGGCATCAAGGTCTAGATTAAGGTTACACCATTCTTAGGTTGACATTGCAATGCTTGTAATTTCAAGATAGAATTCATTTCAAGATCACTATGAGAGTGAGATTTTGTATCCTCACTTCTCATAGGATTAAATTTCCAACAATAAAAAAAACTTTAAATATGAAGGCATGCATTCCCATTGTGGTCTTTGATTTTTTTGTAAACTTGATGAATAAAGTACCTACTGCAACCGTCCCCATAATGTTCCAGGGCGAGCATGAAAAAATCAAAATTGATGCTCTCATTAGTGGATGTTGCCTTGTGCATACGAAGAGGATACCAAGGCCAAACAAACAGATGGAACTATGGGCATTCAAATGCAAATTGGATTCTTCATTGTCAAAACAAAGCATTTTTACCAGTTTGAAAACGTTTGCATGCATCAAAGATCTGGTTGAGGTGTATAAACACTAAGCATATCCAAAATATTCCATATTAGAACTGCCTACACCAAATGGGCACCTCATCGAGATGATGAACTTTAGATATAATATTTTATCCCTAGTAGACTCTCACATATGCAACCTTATTTTGGAGGCCTGGTTTTTGTCTCATTTCACATCATGCAACCTCACTAGGGTTGGGGGCCTCGGAGACCAACATCTAATCTCATCTCCATATCTTGATTTTCAACTCTGGTAATCTCGCTATAACACTGGTCCCTCTTGTTCCTCAAATTTGTTTTGTTAGGGTTAACCTTGACTTGGGATTGAGTCAAAGGTGGTTAGGTCTAACACATGGTTTGTTGTAGCCCATGGTATTGTCCCATGGTATTGCATGTGATTAAGCCTTTATAAGGCTTGAGGAGGCTCCATTGTAAACTTGGCCTGGAGGTGAGCGGTGACTAGCTCGCTTGGCCCGGATGGCTGGTTTTGGCCATGTAATGAAGATCTTCATTGGTGCTGGTTTTCCCCGCATGGGGTTTCCAGGGTATATTGTGTGTCTATCTTGAATGTTGCTTGCAATGTTTATTTTCTTGCATATTGTTATTTAATGTTGCTCGTTTTGACCTAACAACTGGTATCAGAGCCAGCCATGGTTTGGCTTGGTTATGCTCGTTGGTGTTGCTATGGAAAATATTGTATGTCCAGAGTTGAGCGAAGCGGTCCGCATAAATATCTGGTGAGCGCACAAGAAATCACATGCTACTCTTGTGACAGAGGATGAGAGCGATCTGGTGGAAGAGCTGGGAAGCTCGCTGACAACACAAGCCTGGAGATCCCGCATGGAGGTCATTCAGGGTAGAGAGGAGAATCTAGCGGCCGGCTAGTGCGTCAAGCAAGATGACCAACAGAGGGCAGGCTCGGTAGAGAGCCACGTCGGTCTAGTGCTGAGATTCGATGGTATTTATCAGATCTAGTGTAAAGACTGTAAACCTGTGTTTGCCGTAGGTCTCTGCGTATAGATGTTCGGTTGCATGAAAAAAAAAAATGGTCCAATTTGGTGATGGTCGCGTGCATCCTAAAGATGTGAGATATCAACTCACGAAAGAAGATCCGACTGTTTTTTTTTTGCCATCGTTGAATATTCTGCGGAAAGTGTGAAGAAACGGGTCCAATAAATAAGAGAATGACCCTGTCTGGGTACTGAAATTCGCCTGCGTGAAATGAACGATCCGAGGAGACGATCCATCGAGATGGAGAAAAGGCGGCTTGTGTTGCTTGCCAGCCAGATCAAAGCAGCTTGAGATATTTGCTTCCAGAGAGTCGGTGCTGCAAGTAATAGAGCTGTGAATAGGCCGTATAAAAAAGAGCTGAGCCTGAGCATGAAGGAACTGTGAACTGCCGTTGGATATAGATGGGTGTTATCGCTGTAGCAGCGTTAAAGAAGATCCGCCCCTGTGAAGACAAACCATGAAAGGAAGAGCACTACACCATTTTTATTTAAGCTCTCCACGTCATTACTAAGGAGAAGTCAAATACATGAAGCAAAGGTAAAACAATTATAAAAATAGTTTTTAAAAAGGATCCATGCTATTCACGTCATTTTTCTTTAAAGGAGACATTTCTTAAATGTTTTGAATCCAAAGTTAAGTGGATGTGAACTGTGATGTATTAAAAAGGGTGGATGATTAAATTAATAGTCTTAAATGAGCTTTGTTTAATATAAGCTTGGTTAATGGGTTTGGAATGCTTTGGTCCATGAAATGAAATGATGATTTATGGTTTTATCAAGTATGGTAAAAATGTGGAGGCATGGAATATGATAAGCAATGCAAAACGGATGGTGATGGTATAGTCACCATGAAGACACATGAAAAAAAAAATTGTAATGGAGCATTTTGCATGTAAATGGGCATATGGCTGTAAAACCTGTTAAGGCATGCATACCCCTAGTAACTCATCGGTAAAGTCCAGAGATAGACCTAGGTGATAGGGGGGTGTATGTGAGATTCCTCGATAAAACTTTGAGGGGAGTTGGTGATTACTCCAAGTCAAGTTTAGAGGGGGGATTGTTAGGGTTAACCTTGACTTGGGATTGAGTCAAAGGTGGTTAGGTCTAGCACATGGTTTGTGCACATGGTTTGTTGTAGCCCATGGTATTGTCCCATGGTATTGCATGTGATTAAGCCTTTATAAGGCTTGAGGAGGCTCCATTGTAAAGTGGCCTGGAGGTGAGCGATGACTAGCTCGCTTGGCCCAGATTAATGATGCTCGTTTTAACCTAACATGTTTCACCCCCATTCACATCTTATTTGAATGGTATGTTTCTTACATCTTCCAGTTGCCTTAAGGAAAACAAAAGCATTACATATAAGATAAGATAAGGCCATTTTATTAGTGTTCAACAAATGACCAAAAAAGTAGGTCAGTTGGACTATGATAGTTCATAGTACATACAATACCGGTACAAAGTGAGTGGCAGAGCATCTCCTAAAATAATTCTAAAAGCAGAAAGGTATTAACATCTAAGAACAAGCAATAAACTAGGTGCTAAATGTTTAGATACGAGAGTATAAGGTAAGGTGTTGTTACTATAAAAATGATAGAAATTGAAAATCTCGGTATTGAACAAAAGAGAGGGAGGATGTCAAGGCTTGCTAGAGCTAGTGGCCAAGGACAAGTGAGGGGACTAAGATGTGGGCTTGCCATCAGAGTTGTCAAGCCGTGTGAAAGGGCCAATAGACTGGTGGATGATATCCTTTGGGGAGCAATTGGGGATCTAGTTGTACCATCCTTGGGAGGGCACAAGAGTGAGGCAGCCCAGTTCTACTAACGTCTGAGACCGAGGGAAAGAATCTCCACACAAATTTTTTTCTTGCAGTACTTAAAAAACTGTGCAGTTATTTTTCTAGAATGTACATTACCCAGATCTTCTTGTGAATTTACCTTGGCATATTCCAAAGATGCAGCAAAAGAAAACCCACCTGTATTCTCCTTTGCATCTAACCTCTCCCCTACCTTGGGTGCAACACCTCCATTGTTACCTGAAAAGTTTCCAAGTAATGTTGCAAACCTTTTTTGAAATGACTCAAAGGAAAGAGACGAGGACTTCATCCTCTCCCCTCTGAATCACCTCTCCTACCGACCTTTGACCTAACTGTGCAATTAATATTTGAGTAGATTTAATTGTCTTTGGGGTAATTGAGTTTATCTTTTTAACGTGTTTTGGAGTTCTTCTAGATTTTCAATGATGCTAGATTTGAAAATCAGGATTATTGCAAACAACTGGAAAATAATGTATATCTTCGATGTTTGATTTTTGTATACATACTACATGTATTGGATTTCTTAATGTTGCAAGCACATGGTTATTATTCAATATGTTGGTTAATTCATCTTCATGATATATTTTATGTTGAGAAGCTCAATAGTTACCCTAAATATTCAAGAATTTTGGTGTTTGTTGTCTTGCAGTAACCTAAGCTCGGTATTGTGATGGACAAAGCAATCTTCTGCATGTAAATCCATGGACTTGTTTTGTCATATAGGATGACTAAATGGAACGATACATTATATTGTTTTAGATACATGTTCATGCTTACTGTAGAAATTAGCTTTTTGCTTTATGGGAAAGGGAAGGCCTTGGTGGTTTTTGGAGTTATTTGCTCTTATGAAGCATTCAGTTGGAGTTTGGAAATTGAAAATCAAATAGACTAGATATTGATTCTTGATGAAACTTGGGCATTGTACCTGTATTTTTGTTCTCATTTTCTTTGTCAAAATGGTGAAGATATCATCCCCACTTATACTGATATTCTTGTACAAAGCTGCAGTTTCTACTATATTTATTATTAAGTAATTATTGAATATGTTGGATTTTGTAAATCCAATCAGTGCAATACGGAATGTAAGAGTACTTATTTGCTTGAAACATGACGACCATTTTGGGTGCGGTGTTATTAAACAACAGAAGATGTTATGCACATCCATGTCTGTACTCTATTCTAAACAAATTATGCATCTTCATCCACTATATAAATTTCAAGAATGTATATTATGGTACGATTAATATCATCTTCAATTCTATACAATTCACACATTTGGATTTATGGTCGGTTGTAATCACTGGAAGCACTCTACTCAAATGTTTGACTGGAAGATGTGACGCTGACCTGTGTACTGGAAACACTTTGACAAAGTGTATTATTCTTGCCATCTCAAATTGTTGTTGAATATATTTTGGTAACATCTCTATTTTGTAATCGATACAAGGTTAATTTGAATGTAGGGTTCTTTGTCTCTACTGGAATTGAAGTGCAATACGGAATGTAAGAGTACTTATTTTCTTGAAACATGATGACCATTTTGGGAGTGGTGTTATTAAACAATAGAAGATGTTATGCCCATCCATGTTTGTACTCTATTCTAAACAAATTTTGCATCTTCATCCTCTGTATAAATTTCAAGAATGTATATTGTGGTACAATTAATATCATCTTTTGTTCTATACAATTGATGCATTTGGATTTATGGTTGGTTATAATCACTCAAAGCACTCCTACCCAAATGTTTGACGGGAAGATGTGACGTTGACATGTGTACTGGCAACACTTTGACAAAGTGTATTATTCTTGCCATCTCAAATTGCTGCTGAATATATTTTGGTAACATCTTTGTTTTGTAAAGGTTAATTTGAATGTAGGTTTCTTTGTCTCTACTAGAATTGAAGTGAATTTTAATGGGAACATGGGGCTTGCTTTCAGCATAAAGCTTTTTACCAGTGTGTGTTGATCGACTAGCACGACTATCTCAGGGAAAGTGCTTGCTTTTAGATTGTGTGTGTTGGTTGATGGTGATGACTATTGTTTATCAAGATCATGAGTTTTTTTAGTTGTCCAAAGCAGGATGTAAGCTGTAATATCCATTGTATTTGTACCAATGTTTTACCCTACAAATTCTGCATCTTTTTCACTGAATCATAACGTGGGGAACACATTTCTTAGAGAATAGTTAACCACAATGGCTATTGTCTTGGAGAAGTGAAAGTCCTTCATACATGTCCCATGTATACAATGTACATCATGTTAATTACAACTCGCTTATTAAAATGATATTGACAAATAGAAGCCGTACTTTATGTTAATATGTGCTTTATGGTTCAAGAAAGGGATTTCACAGAAACACCTCCATTGATGTTTTGGATGTAGAATTATTTAATATCATGTATTTTCTTCTTAGGGTTGATGAAAACACCAAATCAAATCCCGGGCTTTTGGTTGTCGAAGACATGAGTAGATTCAATGTTGTTTTGTATCTATTTACTCATGCTTTTTACAACTGCTTGATAGGTTAATATTTTTAATATTATGGCAAGTAATATCATCCATTTTGAAAAATGTATGGTGGATGGTCAAATCCATGAATGTTTTATGTGATATAATACTTTTTTATGGATTCAATTGCTTAGCACGAATGTGCTTGCAGTTATTAGTCCCTGCCGAAGGCCAGGGTACTATTGTATTCGATACGATTTGTCTTAGTATTTGTTTCTATTTGACTTTGTATATTTTTTCATATGTCCTAACTTTTTCACATAGTTCGTAAATATATCAATTATTTATTCAACTAAATATTATTTTACTACAATATTATTGGATGATAGTTTGAAGCGTTATTGTTGGGCCGACGACAGATCATTTTGAAGTTGTCCAGTTAGTTAATGCTTCCATAAATGCACAACCTTCACTTGCATTAAAAACATAACCTTGAAACCACTGTCTCCTTCACTGTCTATCGACTCATCACCTCTTCCTGCACCTGCACAAATTTACCGCCAAAGCCAAGAAGTAGATTTTTGCATACCTTGGATCACATGCTAAATGCTAGATAAATGTGGTTTAACGCGTGTTTTAATGCACGAAAAAATATGGTTCATATACAGTTACCATTGATGCAACTATATTATTGCAACATGTCAATGTGCCATCTAAACTCCACATCTATAATTGGTTGATTCAACAAAGCATATAAATTGAGAGGTCAACTCACCAATTTCATTTCTAAGTGTGGAATCATATTTTTTTTCTAATGCCTCTTCCCTTAAATGGTTTCTTGTCCCTAAAGTAATACTTATTAAAAAATCTCAAAATTGATTTCAAAACCCTTGAAGTATTACTTATAAATCTCACAGTCGATATTAACTAGTTGAAAGGATATAAGTCCAAATAAAATTTCAATTTAAAAATATCAATACATGTCAAATTCTTGTTTTGTTATTTAAGGAGTGACGAACTCTTTGTGAAACTCCACAATCTTGTATTTGTCCAATTGTATGCTGCACTCCAATAGTCATGTAAATTATTATCAATATCAATAAAAATGGCAGAAAGATAACTTTTTATTTTTATTTTGGGAAAGACATTCTTGAATCTTTAGATGAAGCAGAAGGTGAGCTTTATTGACAAACTTGGTAAACATAAGCCGTACAATTTACTTGAGAACAATGTCAAATGTTGATTTTAAGAAAGTTGGTCATAAGCTAATCAACCTTGATTTACGGATCAAGCTTGAACATGTTCAATAGGTCATGATAATTTATGTGTGCATGCCAAAGTGGCTATTTCCTTTTCATTTAGATTATTTTTTACAACACTGAGGTGAACCTTGTTAAATTGTTCTACTTAAATGTTGACAATGGATATTCTAATTAGAAAAAAATGAAACATTGTAGATGGAGTATGCAACATGGTGTTAGAATGCTCCAACCAAGAGAGAACATACTTGTGTTACTATGGTCTACTTGGGCAAATTTTGTATACAAAAGTATCAATAGTTTTTTTATAACTGTTTTTCTTAATGAACTTCTTGATTTTTTCCCTATTGTAGTTAGAAAAATTATACTTCTTACTTGAGAATGATCAATGGTGCTTCAAAGGATTCAATGATTCTTTGGTTAAAATTATTATTTCGAGTTAAATCACATCCATATAGAACATTCATTTTTCCAACTCTATCGAGCAAGTTAACTCAATAATGAGTTCTAATTTACTTCATGCAGTGGATTTCTGATGGAATGATTAGTTTGAGCTTTATACATTTAATTTGGGATTTCTGAGAATGGTTTTTATTTTGACTAAGTTTACTACATTTTACATTTGAACATAACAAAACACTTCAAAAAATCACACTTGCTATAATAACTTAATTTTAGTTCTTCTTTTTAGCATTTTTTTACCCTTCAACAATAACCCTATTGACGTATTATTACACCTTTTTAAGGCAATTGCTAGTGTAATTGTCAATTTGTCATTGAGAAGTCATTCAAAAACGAAAACCAACAACCACATAGAAACGTATAAATAAATATCTTCTCATTCAATAAAATCAATGAATTGGGAGTTATTTCCAACCAATTTGAAATTGAATATGATGTCAAGTGTCTAAAAAATTAATGGTCAATATCCTTCATTGGGAAGATATTAACCGTAGGTGTAAAAATCTTTGTAGATGCACACAATATTATTTACCTATATTTTATTAAAAACTTTGAATAGACTAAATCAAAATTAGACACTAAGAGTTGCCATAGTGCAAAAGACACCCAAGTAATTGGTGAAGACACATATTTTAATGCATGATCTAATACTTTTAATGTCATTAGGACCATAAGATAAAAGCAATTAAGGACACTAAGATAAAAGCAATTAGAGCGCATGTAAAAGAGTAAGGTGCAATTTAGAAGTGAATAAAAAGATAACAATGAAATTGGTTCTAGGTGGATTTTAAAGACCAAGAATAAATCATAGTGTACCATAGATAATAATAAAAAATATAGAATGGTCAGTAAGCAAAAGCCATGTGTAAAAATGGAATCAACTATAAGGAAATTTGTACCTATGATAAAATGACCATTTAAAAGAAAAATGCTCTTTTTGGTAACATATGAGATAGATGGTTCATTATATGAATATTAAAGTGATTTTTTAAATGGCTGGATTGTTGAAGAAGTCTTTACAAAGGGTTGTTGGGGCGCGCGCCTTAACGGTCACTAGTTTTGGTAACTCCGCAGTTTTTGTGGAAGCTTGTAAGCGGAGTTGCGACTCAAAATAGTCTTAGGGGTGTCGGGGTTGAGTCAAAGCCCTCTTTTTTGTAATTGTCCATAAATTTCGGGTGTAAGCCCATGATTTTGTAAAAGTGCACTTGTATAAATAGGCACTCATGTAAAAATGTCAAGGGTATCTAATGACATGGGGATCATGTGATGTGAAGTGAAGATCTATTTTGGGTTTTAAGGTTTAGTCCCAGCTGTGTGCGTGGACGACCTCTGCAGCTGTGTGCGCAAAGGGTTTTTGTAAGAAGGAACTGCAGCTGAGTGCGCAATTAGATATTGTAAGAAATGAACTGCAGCTGAGTGCGCAGTTAGAGATTGTAAGAAAGGAACTGCAGCTGAGTGCACAGTTAGACTTGAAGGACAGATCTGCTCCTGAGTGCGCAGATCAAAACTGTTGTTTTGTAAGAAGTGGAATAAAAGCACAGTTTTGTGGACGTAGCCCCTACGCTAGGGGTGAACCACGTTATATCTTGTGTTCTGGTTCTTTTGTGTTGTTTGTGTTATGATTTTATTTTATGCATGGATAAGTAGATAACTGATAAAGTAAGATAACTGTTAAGTATTAACTTCGCTTTGAATTCTCAGTTAAGGGTTAAGCAAGAAACGTCTTTTATTTAACTGCGAAGCTAATTAAGTGAATATTGAAGCTCTGTTTGGTATAAATAATTGTTGTTAAGGCTAAAGGTACAGTAATATCCCTCTTTTGCTTGCAGAAACCTGGTTCTGCGGCACCCCATAGCTGTTTCGGGTGAGACTACAGCTTGTTCGTAGGTTGTTGCTGAAAGGGCCAACACTGTGGGTCTTTTTGTTGGTGCGAAGTTAATGGTATAAAACCCGGGTCTGCCCAATAGCCCAACAAATTGGTTCCGTTTCCGGTTGAACTTAGTATCTGCTCAAGAGGGATTTACATCGTACCTAGAGGGTTATGTTTTGGAGACCCTCAGTGAAATAAATCGACGACTGGATTGAAGAGACCTATTTGAAATTTGCTGAACAAGAAAACAAGGATCCTCATTGTAGCTCGGATGACTTCTTGCAAAGGTACGTCTTTTCGGATGTTTATGAAATTTTCTTTGGTAGTATCCACATAGAATTGCACCAGTGGTTATCCAGGTTGACAGAAAGAAAGACCAACTTCAAGGAAGATCAGTTTCCTGATTGGACCCCCGCAAGAATTAATATATTGAAAAGAGTGAATAAAGTGATATCACGAGTTGTTGATTTCTGGACAACGCGAACCCTTGAAGCATTTGTGACAGAGGTTGCCATCGACACAAGTACCTCTTTTAGCGAAGCTGAGAGACAAATTTTCCAAGGACCAAGGGGTAAGTACCTAAATTCATTTAATCTGCAAATTAAAATGCTCTTGGATGAGAAGGGCATATTGCTTATAGAAGCATATTGCTAGATTTATTTTTACTAACCTATGTTTGGAAGTGAAAGTAACTTCGATGAGCAAAGTGGTTTGTTGCGAAGCGGTAAAAGATACAAGAGAAACCTAGAATCCTATACCCTAGGCCAGAATACCAAGTATACGCCATTAAGTCCAGAAGACCCTGAATCTGAAGAAAACCCTTCTGTCAGAAACCCCCCTATAACTCCGCCGCGAAGATCTGTTACCCCTGAGAACCCGTCGCAGTCTGGAAGTAACCCTAGCCCAAGTATTCCTGTCGCAGGTCAGCCTACCTCAGCAAGTTACCCTCCTCCTCCCCCTTCCTCCCCCCTAGATCTCAAATGGCCCATATGGATGGCGACATCAAACTACCAGTCTTTAAAGGAACTAGATCAGAGGATCCAGAACAGTTTTGGTTTTTATGTGAAGCTGTGTGGACTGCGAAGAACATTATGGATCAAGATATAAGAAGAGCGCAACTGGTGACTTCTTTCAAAGACCGGGATTTGACTTGGTTCATGAAATTCTCCAGTACTCAGAACCATGTATTGGCTGATATTAAGACAGCCATGATCAAAGAGTTTAAGAAGCCTAAGTTAGAATCACAGTGTATAACTGAGCTAAAAGAGATTCAGCAGCGACGAGGTGAATCGGTTTGGGACTTTGATCAGAGGTTCAAAGTTTTGCTAGATCAAGTTAGTTTCACTATTGGACCAGAACAACATAAGGAATGGTTCATTGCATCCTTATTACTTCATATTAGAATGCCATTCATGCAATAGAAGGTTTCTGATCAATAAGAGGCTTTGGAGATTGCCATGAAACTGGAGACAGCTCCCGTCGAAGATAATTCTGGCATAGCCCAAATACAAGCGCAGTTAGCAGAAATGGCTTTGGAGTTGCGCGACATGAAGAAAGGGAAAGCTATTCGCGAAGAGGTTTGGTGTACATGATGTAGGACAGAAGGTTATGACAAGGAATAATTTCCTGCGCTACGAAATTACCTGAATACTGGTGCGCCAAACCCATTTAACCCTAATGTTCTATATTGTGAGATTTGTAGAACAACTGGCCAGCATCGACCTAAAGATTGCTATCTGCTACAAAGATATGTGCAAGTACCTAAGAATCCATATTGTAGGTTCTGTAAGTCAGTAGGACACAACGAAGAGGAATGTCGCAGCTTTGACCTTATGAGAGAGCGAACATATGATGCTTATAGGGTACAAAACGATGCACAAGGCAATGATGGATATGGTTACCGTGGTAGTACATCAGGTCGAGGTGCTTTTGGAGGTCGTGGTCGTGGTGGTATGCTTGGAAGAGGTCAAGGCCAGGTTGTGTGCTATAATTGTAATCAAGCATGACATCTAGCGAGAGACTGTCGAAACCCAACTACGACATGCCGATATTGCAGAGCGGTAGATCATGTTATTAAGCAATGCCCACAGCTAATAGCTAAAATACAAGAAAGAAATGGTGCTCCTACTCAGAATATTCAGATGATTGCTATAGAACAAAGACCTGTCCCAGCCATTCACGTTGTTACAAGGAGTGGAGCTACGACAGAAGTGCAGAACAAGGAGAAACAGCCTGACGAGGCTTGGGTTCGTAAGACCCCAGAGAAAGTTCCAACCTTCGATGTGGGAAGGGAAAAAGAAACATTTATGGAAGCCAAAAAAGAATTTGCTGATCCAAGCACATCAGTAGCACCTGCGCAACAACATCAACAGCAGTTATAGTCTCAAGAAGCTTCGACAGATAAAGTAAGTACACTGTCGACATTTTTACAGAGTTGTATGAAGCTCTTAAGAAATCAGAATGCTTTAAATGAGTTACAGAAAGTTATTGCTTCTTGCGAACCTCAGCGAAGCTCTGGTAAAGAAAAAACTGTCAATAGAGTTAGAAGAACTGGAAGAGAAATGAGATTGCATGTTCAGATAGGAGAGTATGACATGACCGATATCATTTTAGACCTAGGATCAGAAGTAAATGTCTTAACTAAGCAGACATGGGAACAAATGGGAAAACCTACTCTTGAATGGTCCCCTATATAGTTGAGATTAGCCAATCAACAGAAGATTGTGCCCCTAGGAAGATTCCCTAGTGTCCCAGTAGACATTGATGGGGTTAGTACCTTAGCAGATTTTGAAGTCATTGAAATAATTGATGATAGCAACCCCTATCCAGCGTTGCTAGGAATTGAATGGGAAATAGAGAATTCTGCAGTAATCAACCTTAAGAGCAGACAGATGAATTTTGAAGGAAAAGGCTTGAGATTCATAGTCCCTTTGGACCCTTCTCAAGGAGAAAGGTACACAGAGCCAGTTAGAGATGAAGATCAGGATATTCTGGATCATATCTACAACATCACAGCTAAAGAAGAAGACTATGTTAACCCTACTACTGAAGGTATAATGGATTGGAAATGTGACAGTTCTTGCATGACTGATTTAGATGAAGGCCTAGAGAATTCGCAACATAGACTTTATGAGCTACATGGACATCGGTGTGCAAGAATTACCAAGTCTCTCGATGGCTTGGCTCACAGACAAGAGTCGTACCTATTTTTGATGGCTTGACAGACCCCGAAGAGTTTATTTTGTGATTCTCAGAGCAGGTACCAGATTCACAGAAAATGGAGACTCTAGGTTCAGCATTCAGAGCCACAGCTGCCAGATGGTGGAATGGTCATAAGAAGCACATCCATAGTTGGGAAGCTTGTCAAAAGCTTCTTCGCCTCAGATTCGTCGATCAACCTCAGGAGGTGCGAAGCAGGTTTAATGGTCAGACTAGCCCTCAAAAACATTTGGAACAGTGTTATGAAGCATGGAAGCATATTCCTCACGAAGAATGGGTACATCGGTTTGTGCACACTCTGGAACTTGTAGCAAAGAACTGGTATGCAGAGGTGGAGCTTCGCCATGGTACTGTAAGTTGGGACAGTCTTGTTGATAGTTTTGTGCTGACATTTTCTATTAATGAGATTTGTCCTGCTTTGGATGCAGCTGTTAGGTTGATCCACACTAAGGTGTTTAATGGTAAAGAAACAGCCGAGTACCAACCTAATTGGAAGGAACAAGAAGCCAATGCAGTAGAATGCTATAACCTCGCAATTGACGAGGATGATGACCCACGCAACATAAACATTCCTGAGTCAGAAGGACACTGCGAAGTACATGGACCAGCAGTCGAAGCACCAGAAGTGACTCATCCCTTGAAGACAAGGCAAGTAAACATTGGGTCAGAAGAAACGCCTAAGTATGCTACTATTGGAGATTATTGGGATGAAGAAACGGTAAGAAAAGTGACCCAACTTATCCATGAGTATCAGGACCTATTTCCAATGAAGTTCTCAGAAATGAAAGGTATCCTTGGTGATATAGGTGTGATAAAAATCCCATTGAAACCTGATGCGAAGCCTGTGAAGCAGCGCCCTTATAGGCTGAACCCTAAGTATAAAGAAAAAGTCAGGGTGGAGCTAGATAAGATGCTCACAGCAGGAATCATTGAGCCTGTCGAAGAGTCAGAATGGGTCAGCCCCATGGTGGTACAAGAAAAGAAGGCCAAGGAAGAAATCAGAATCTGTGTTGATCTCAGGAAGCTGAATGATGCCTGTTTACATGATCCGTTTCCTACTCCCTTTACAGATGAAGTTTTAGACAATGTCGAAGGTCAAGAAGTGTATTCTTTCACTGATGGATTTTCAGGTTACCATCAGATCAGAATTGCTCCAGAGGATCGCCATAAAACAACCTTCGCTACAGAAATGAGATCTTTTCAGTATACAGTTATACCTTTTGGATTGAAGAATGCACCTGCTATGTTTTCCAGAGTAGTCATATCTGCATTTAAGGAATTCTTTCATAAGTTTTTGGAAGTTTACTTTGATGATTGGACTATCTTTGGGTTATTTGAAAGATCATATAGCTAGCTTAAGGCTTATGCTAGATAAGTGTAGACATCATCAGATTTTATTGACCCCGAAGAAGTGTATATTTTGTGCACCTTTTGGAATTCTGCTAGGTCACATTGTGTGCAAACAAGAATTGATGGTGGATCCTGCGAAGATAGCCATCATTGTGAACTTGCCACCTCCGAAGTCTGTTAAGCAACTTCGCACTACACTTGGTCATACTGGATATTACAGGAAATTCATCAAAGGATATGCTCAGATTACAGCCCCGATGGAAAAGCAATTGAAGAAAGATATTAAGTTTGAATGGACACCTGAGTGTCAGGAAAGCTTGGATATTTTGAAAGAAAATATGGTAGCTTCCCCTATCCTAGTATTCCCTGACTAGAATAAGGAGTTTCATGTTCATGTCGATGCATCTTGCATTGCTTTAGGTGTAGTATTGGCTCAGTCAGGTGAAGGTAATATTGATCACCCTATTGCTTTTGCAAGTAGAAAATTGTCCATAGCAGAAAAGAATTATACTACGACAGAACGAGAAGGTTTAGCTATGGTTTATGCCTTGCATAAGTTTCGACATTATCTGTTAGGATCACATTTTAAGATGTTCACTGACCATTCTGCTTTGAAGTATTTGGTTAACAAACCTGTGTTAGGAGGACGGATATGCAGATGGCTGATTTTGTTTCAGGAGTATGACTTTGAGATCATAGTTAAACCAGGGAGACTTAACCTGGGGCCTAACCACTTGTCGAGGCTCGAGTCAGGAGAAGAGCCCACTAGCTTGGACGAAGGTCTTCCTCATGCCCAGTTGTTTGCCATCCAGATGGTTGATGACTATTTGCAGGATATTGTTCAGTACTTGTCTACAGGTTTTCCACCCTCTGAGATGACGACACAGCAGAAGAAGCAGCTGGTGGTTCGAGTAGCTGACTTTACCTTGATAGCAGGACAACTATATAAGATGGGACCAAATGAAATATTGCGCAGATGTGTCCTAGAGCACGAAAATCCATTGATCTTGGTTGAGGCACATTCGGGAGCAACAGGAGGTCATTATGCAGGCAAAGACACAGCTCAGAATATTCTGACAACTGGATTGTGGTGGCCTACAATTCATAAGGATGCAAGAGAATATTGCCACAACTGTGATATCTGTCAGAGGACAGGCAAACCGTCCAGAAGGGATGAGATGCCTCTGGTTCCACAGGTAACTTTACAAGCATTTAACAAGTGGGCTATTGACTTTGTTGGACCAATCAATCCCCCTGCAAGAAATCTGGAGCAAGATACATTATTACAGCGACTGATTATCTTACTCGTTGGGCCGAAGCTCAACCTGTTCAGAATTGTAGCGCTGTTACAGCTGCGAAGTTCATCTTCGATAATATCTTGTCAAGATTTGGGTGTCCTAGAATTCTTATGAGTGATCAAGGATCACATTTCCTAAATAAGACTATTGAAGCATTGACCAAAGAATTTCAAGTATATCATTAGAAGAGTACTGCCTACCATCCTCAAGCAAATGGAACTGTCGAAGCCTTTAACAAGATCCTTGAGCATGCTCTGACAAAGGTTTGTAATGTTAACAGAAATGATTGGGATCTTAGAATTCCAGCAGTACTATGGGCTTATAGGACCACTTGCAAGAAGTTGACAGGCCATACACCTTTTAGGCTGGTCTATGGACAAGAAGCAGTTATGCCCATGGAATACATTGTTCCTTGCCTCAGAATATATGCCTTCATAGAGATGGATGACCCAGCTATGTTGAAAGAAAGGCTAGCAAAGATGCTAGAACTAGAGGAAGACAGATTCATTGCAGGTTTCCAACAACAAGTACAGAAAGCTAGAGAAAAAGCCTGGCATGATAGACACATTAAGAAGAAGCAATTCCAGATTGGTGATCTTGTGCTCTTGTACGATAGTAAATTCATGAAGTTTCCAGGTAAATTCAAAACACATTAGAAAGGACCATACATAGTTCAGGAAGTTACCGACGGTGGTGCAGTCCAGTTAGCTAAATTGAATGGAGAAATTTTACCTTCCAAGGTGAATGGAAGTAGATTAAAGAAGTACAGGGACAAGCCTGGACCCCCTAATCAGCAGTAACAGCAAGAAGGAGAGTCTAAGTACCAAGATCAGTTGAAATTGGGTACTAGACTATAATGAAGCTGTTCTCAAACCTACAAAGTATTGAAGGCTGTCAAAGTTCGAAAGTCAAAGTTCGGTTGGCGATTGGGTCAAGATGGGCCGAAGGTCAATATTGTGACGAAGTTGAAGTTAGTGGTTGTCGAGAAGAAGAAAGGCCTGTCGCAGCCTAAAATGTGACTGATGGGACAAACTAGATTTGGCAGCACCGGCACGTGGGTTGCCTTAACTGCTTGTAATAATGGGATTTTGGGAAAATCTAGCACCATGTGAATAGGATTTATTGCCGCTCCATCAGATTTGGTGTCCTTAATGCACCATGATGGCAGATTTTGTCGTGGGATTTTATAAGAAGCCACACAGGCCTGCGACTCCTGCATTACGCATTTTCTTGAGTTTCCAGTTAAGACCATGTCGAACGATCGTGAAGTCCAGGAATTGTTATGAGAGTTCAGGGAGAGAGGTCTGCAGAACTGTATCAGCCATCCACCTGCATTTAAACTACCCCAGTGCTGCATCCACCTATGCAGACATGATCAACCAGGAAGAAATTTAAGGCAGAAGTTCGCTCTAAATGGAACGAAGAAAGGCACAAACCCTCAGGAAAGACTCCGGAGGATCCCGAGATGTATCCTCCTAGCTCAGCAGAATGGAGGCATGCTGTTTGTCTTATGCAAAAGTACATTGGCATGCAATCCCAGGGGTACCATCTGTTAAGAACCCAAAGTTAGGGATGGTCAAATGTTCGATAGGACATGAACGGGAGGCAGTTCAAGGGATGGAGTCGCTGATAGATTTAGAAGGCCCAATGATTCCCATGACCATCATAAATATTGCAAAGGAAGATAGCAACATAAGGAACATAGGTAATCTGCTAAGGATGAAAGGATGAAGGATCAAGCAAGTTGCGGTCATGGTAGAAGTAGCAGAAGGGAAGATGATGATAACAAGTAGAAAAATTAAAGATGATGGTTAAAGAGATGCAGACGGATACAGAACTCGACAGAGTGTAAAAGGAGCTCGTAGAGAAGGAGCAAGCAGGCGACATCAGTTTACTATCTTCGCCAACAAGATTCTCCCACCAGACAAGCAGCAGAGTGTCCCGGGACGGGACACTGGTGAGTCTTAGGGGCCTGTTGGGGCGCGCGCCTTAACGGTCACTAGTTTTGGTAACTCCATGATTTTTGTGGAAGCTTGTAAGCGGAGTTGCGACTCAAAATAGTCTTAGGGGTGTTGGGGTTGATTCAAAGCCCTCTTTTTTGTAATTGTCCATAAATTTCGGGTGTAAGCCCATGATTTTGTAATAGTGCACTTGTATAAATAGGCACTCATGTAAAGATGTCAAGGGTATCTAATGACATGAGGATCATGTGATGTGAAGTGAAGATCTATTTTGGGTTTTAATGTTTAGTCCCAGCTGTGTGAGTGGACGACCTCTGCAGCTGTGTGCGTAGAGGGCTTTTGTAAGAAGGAACTGCAGCTGAGTGCGCAGTTAGAGATTGTAAGAAAGAAACTGCAGTTGAGTGCGTAGTTAGAGATTGTAAGAAGGAACTGCAGCTGAGTGCGCAGTTAGACTTGAAGGACGGATTTGCTGCTGAGTGCACAGATCAAAACTGTTGTTTTGTAAGAATTGGAATAAAAGTGCAGTTTTGTGGACGTAGCCCCTATGCTGGGGGTGAACCACGTTATATCTTGTGTTGTGGTTCTTTTGTGTTGTTTTTGTTATGATTTTATTTTATGCATGGATAAGTAGATAACTGATAAAGTAAGATAACTGTTAAGTATTAACTTCGCTGTGAATTCCCAGTTAAGGGTTAAGCAAGAAACGTCTTTTATCTAACTGCGAAGCTAATTAAGTGAGTATTGAAGCTCTGTTTGGTATAAATAATTGTTGTTAAGGCTAAAGGTACAATAATATCCCTCTTTTGCTTGCAGAAACCTGGTTCTGCGGCACCCCATAGCTGTTTCGGGTGAGACTGCAGCTTGTTCGCAGGTTGTTGCCGAAAGGGCCAACACTGTGGGTCTTTTTGTTGGTGCGAAGTTAATGGTATAAAACTCGGGTCTGCCCAATAGCCCAACAAGGGTTGACTTAGTTGTGTGGAATTTTAAAAATAAAATTTTATATATAAATTACTAAGATTAAAAAATATAAAAATTATAAGTAAATGGTATTAATAACGAAATATGATTTATGTGAAAGTTTTGTTGTAAGTAGTTAAAACCATAGAGTAATGGTCACTTTAATTTTTTTATTATACTTGGAAAAAATTATAAGGATTTTTTTTTATTTTACTTGTATTATACTGGTAAGGGATCACTCCCCTTCCATATAATACTTGTGAGGGTTCTAGAAGGAACCAAAATACACTAGAAGGGTCTAGAAATGTTCAACTTAGGGGCTCCACTCCCGAATCACCAATTTTTTTTACTTAGGGGATACCCTCCCTCAACCCTTGCAATACACTAGAAAGTATTAGAAATTTTCATGCATGGGCATATTCGAGAACTCTACACCAAGAATATTGGAGATCTGAATATTGGCTTCATATCCTAGCATTCTTCCACTTGAAGTCAATATACATGAGGTTCCTTGCAAATATATTCCACCCACTTGCCTTTTCACAATGTTGTCTTTATCGTATTTTCAACAATCCGAGAGAGGTTTTCATTATTCAAACTTATATGTCCTGACCGATTTCGTAAGGATATCTACAACATTATCATTCATATCAATTTTGTTCAACAAGATCATAAACACATTATACAACTTGACGAGAACTTTATACTCAAAATGAGAACTCTAGCCGCTAAAACTCATATTTTTGCATAAAAACCAACAAAAACAACCCTCGAATTTAAAAGTTTTTCTACCGGTAGCACCCTTTTTTGTTCAAGGCTAAAATTACAACTTTTTTGAAATCCCACCTGATGTGGTTTTGATCAAAACTATAAATCAACTTGCAAATTGAAAAGTGGTGCTCCCATGATCAGTTTCTTTGTTTTTATTGTTAAAATTATGCATTGTTTGAAACCACGGCCTTAACAATCATCATCGTTACAACTAAAACCCTAAAATCAATCCCCAAATCGAAAACTAGCGCTACCATGACACCCCCATTTTTCTTTTTGATGTTGAAATTACAACTTATTTGAAATTGTGGCCTTAATAGCTGTTACTGATGCAACGAAATGTCAAAACCAACCATTGAATTGAAAAAATATGCACTTGTAGCGACCTTGTCTCCTCTCAGGTTAAATTGCATACATTTTCAACATATAACCTAAAATACTTTGAAAATAATTTTGAAAAAATAACTTTAAAAACAAATTTTAACCCAAAAAAAATCATTTTTTAAATAAAAAAATGCTATAAAAACTCAAAAATAAAACATAAAATAAAAATTTTAAAAACATAAATAAATAAAAACATTAAAAAAAACATTAAATAACTAACTAACAAAGAACACTTAAAAAAAAATAGATACAAATAAACAAAGAAAAATAAAAAACATAGAAAATACTATAAAACTAACTCTATATATATAATATATAAACAATCAAATACAAAATCTAAACTATATTATAAAAAACTAAAGAATAAACTAAACAAATTAAAATACTAATAAAAAACATATTAAAAACCTAAAAACTAAACTAAACATATAAAATATTATAAATTAAAAAAATTAATAAGCATATTCCTTTGAATTTAAGGTGAATGGTATATAGGTGGAGGTAGGGGTGATTCTGAGAATCGCCCCACCACCCACCCGCTTTAAAGGTGGTGGGGAGATTCTGAGAATAGCTCTCACCTCCAAGTATATTTCCATCCACCCAAAATCAAAGGAAACCATTTTTTTATTTTAGATTTTTTTTTTAATTTTCTTAGATTTTAATTTTTTTAATTGGTTTGTTTTTAATATTAGCATTTGTTATTTCTATTTTTTTACATATTTGTGAATATATATATTTAGATTTTAATTTTTTTTAATTGTTGTTGTTATTTAATTTGTTTGATGGTGTTTGATTATTTTTAATGGTTTTTGTTGTTGTTATTATTATTAATTTTAATTTTAAAATTTTTGTTTATATGTAATATTTTGTGTTTTTATAAAGTTGTTTTTTATGTATTTTTTTTTTTTTTTTTAAACTTGTTTTTATTTTTGTAAGTTATTTTTTTTAAAGTTGTCTTTTTTTTTTTATGTATTTTTGTTAAAACTTGTTTTTATTTTTGTAAGTTATTTTTTGAAAATGATTAAAACAAAAAAATTTATCTTTTGAAACCCGTGATAAGAAAGGGTTGTCAATGGTAGTGTCTCATTTAGATCATAGAGTTGGTTTTGGCATTTTTGTTGCTTCAGTAGCATTTGTTACTCCCACAATTTCAAATAAGTTGTAATCTCGACCTTGAAATAATAATAGGGGTGTCATGGTAGCCCCACTATTCAATTTGGGGGATGATTTTTTTATTTATGGGTTAATTTAGGGTTTTGATCACAAGTGCACATGTCAAGGTTCCAAAAAAAATGTAATTTTATCCCTAAAAATAGTTTTCATATGACCGAGAAGTTTCAAAAACACCAAAAAATGGCTCAAACTAAAAAATGGTGCTACCAGTATACACACTTTATGAAATGTAGGTAAAAATAGCTACTAAAATTGACCCCCCAAAAAACAAGAACAATGTCAGGTTCTCGTCCATTTGTATAACTTGTTCATACCTTCTTCCACCACTTTCCTTCTGAAATGGTACTTAATATCAATATGCTTTTTCTGATCATGAAACGTTGAATTATTCACTAAGTGAATAACATTTTGACTGTCACAGTGTAAAGTGATCTTCCCCTATATCATCTTGAGTCCATATATTAGTTACTCTAGATATATTGCCTCTTTAATGGCCTTAGTTGTTGCCACGTGTTCTGCTTTAGTGGTTGATAAAAACACCATTGGTTGCAACTTAGATGTCCAGCTTACAACTCCACCAACAAGAGTGAAAGTGTATCCTATAGTAAACTTCCATCCATCTCTGTCTCCACCAAAATCATAATTTGTAAAACCTTTAACTTGTAAATTTGTTGATATGTAGCAAATAGTAGCATATGAAGTGATCCTTAAATATGAGTATCCACTTCATAGCATTCCAATGCTCTTAACCAGGATTCACCATGAATGGACTAACAAATCCCATTTCTTTAACAACATCTAGTCTAGTTCTCACCATGATAAACACGAGGCTCCCTAATACTAATGAATATGGTACACGAGACATGCTTTCCTTCTCTGCTTCTATGCAAGGACATTGTTCGAAATACAAATTGAAGTGTATAGGAAGTGGGGTGCTAACTAGTTTTGCATTCTGCATATTGAAGCGCCATAGAATATTTTCTATATATGAATTTTGGCTTAACTAGATATTCGTACCTGTTATATCCCTATGTATCGTCATCCCTAGAATTTGATTTGTTACTCCTAAATACTTCATTTCAAATTTCCTAACCAACTGAGACTTGAGATCAATGTTTTATTCATGTTGGGGCCTACAACTAGGATAACATCAACTTACAACAACAAGATAATAAAACTATCATCATCGAACCTCTTATAATATACACAATGGTGAATTTCACTTCTATTGAAACCTTGGATCTTCATGAAGGTGTCAATTTTTTTGTACCACATCCTTAGTTCCTATTTCAATCCATATAGATATTTCTCGAGTCGTCAAACAAAATTATCTTTGCCTCTTTCTTTATATCCCTTTGGTTAATCCATATAAAAAATTTCATCAAGATCACCATGCAGGAAAGCATTTTTTACATCAGTTGTTCAACTCTAAATCATGTGCTACTACAAGTGCAAGTAAAGGGCCTTACACTAGTAAGCTTTAGAACTAGATAGAATATTACTTCTACACATAGCCTTTTTTTACCAACCACGCTTTATAACGTTCTAACAACCCATCATTGTTCTTCTTTAGTTTACACACCTACTTATTTCCAACAACTTTTCTTCCCAGTGGGAGATCCACAAGTTCCTATGCTTCATTCTTGTGTAATGCTTTCATTTCTTCATCCATGGATTTCCTCCATTTATCTGCATTCTCATATTCTATAGCTTCCTGAAATTAACTAGGTTCACCATCATCAGTTAACGAAGCAAAAGAAGACTGAATCATGAGAATAATTTTTTGGAAATCTCTTGAGATATGTAGATATTTTGAGTTGTGGCTGTTGAAATCATTGTTCTACATGCCAATAGGAAGCTTCATTTTCATCTTCACTCATTCCTAATCCAACTGGTACAATCACAAGTGTCTATTGTGCATCCTTCCTTTGCATGGATATTTCATTAAAAATAACATATCGACTAACAATTAGCCTGTGGTTGGTAGGATCCCACTATTTATACCCCTTTATTGTATTATCATAACCGATAAAAACACATTTCCTTGACTTTGGATCAAGCTTGGACCTCATGTTTTAGGAACATGGGAAAATGCATCACAACTAGAAATACGCAAATAAGATGATAAACTAGCTTATCACACCAAACTTGCTTTGAAATATTTCCATCCAACGCAGTTGTAGGTGATTTCTTAATCGGATACACGACTTTATTAACAACATTTTCCCAAAATACATTATCCAACCCAGATGCATTGAGCATGCTTCTTTCACATTCCATGATTGTGTGATTCATCCGCTCAGTGACACCATTTTGTTGTGGAGTATATGCAAGAGTATTTTGGTAAGTTAATTCCTTCTCACGTAATGTTTTAATCAACTTCCTTGGAGCAATAAATTCTTTTACATTATCATATCTAGGAAATAAATTAGACTTGCCCAAACTTTTCTCTACTTAGTGCCTTGAAATATTTAAATTTATCAAAGGCTTCTGATTTATTTTTCAAAAAATACACCCACACTCTTCTTAAATAATCATTTATAAAAGTAAAAAAATATCTAGCAATATTTATAGACAGAGTGTGGGATGGTACAAATATATTAGAATTAATCAATTGCAAAAGATCATAACTTTTACCAAATCTCGCAATAAATGGAAATTTATAATGTTTACAAAAAATATAGTGCTCACACAAGTCTAAATCACAAGACTTAATCCTAGAGAGCATACCTCTGTCATAAACCTTTTTTCACTCACATTTACAAGTCATTGATGCCATAACATCATTGCATCTAAAACATTCCATGGGTTTGTTGATATTGCATGATTTGTTACTGTATCACCACACAAACGATACAAGGTCCCATAAGATTCTTCTTTTTCTACCACAAGGGTTCCTCTGGCAATTTTGCATCGATTGTCACCAAAGGTAGTAGAATACCCCATTTTATCCATCATCTTGATTGAGAACAAATTCTTTTATATAGATGATACATGTTGTACATCACACAACTTCTCTTCTATGCCATCATCCAACTTGATCTTAAAGTTCCATCTTCCAACTATTTCCAAAGGATGATCATCACTCAAGTAGACCATCCACCACTATAGAGATGATGTTTGTCAAACCAATATCTATGTGGAGACATGTGGAAAGATGCACCTAACTCTAAAACCCAAGCATATAATTTTGAAATTATGTTATTGAGACAGAAAGCCTCACATGTTTCCATCTCTTCTAAATATATTGTACTAGCTTTATCTAATGGATGATTTGGTTTTTCGTCCTTGTTTCCTTCTTAAGATTCCAATAGTCCTTTCTCAAGTGCTTTGGTTTCCCACGATTCAAAAACTTCCCTTTCTTGTGTCCTTTGGACTTTGATCTAGATTTTGGTCTCCCTTGTTTACCCTTTCTCTAGATCACCCTCTCACAGATAAGGTTTCACTAGTACAGGGATCTAGTGATGGTTTTTGCCTCCCAACAAAGTAGCTACCACATCATAAAATTTCATATTTCTTGATGATGAGTTGGTGATGGTCACCACCATATGATCCCAAGTATATAGGAGGGAATGGAGTAAAATGATTACTCTATCCTCATCCTCCACCTTTACACCAATCAAGAATTGTTTGTTGATTAAGGTATTAAACTCATTCAGATGATATGCCACAACTGAACCCTCCTTCATCTTCAAATGATATAATTGTTTTTCTAGGAAAACCTTATTTGTTGGTTATTTAGTCTCATACAACTTCCCAAGTCTCGCCCAAAGGGATCCCACGATCTTTTCTTCAGAAACATTGAACAAGATAGAGTTTGCGAGGAAAATGGGAATTAAATAAATTGCCTTTATGTCTAGCTTTATCTAGTCCTCATATGGCATGGCAGTCATTTTTTTTTGCAACCCCTTTCAAGGTAGGGTTTGGTTATTTTGAACCAACAATTCCTCCACCTTCATCTTCCATGGGGAGACATTATTTCCTTCAAACTTCCCAATCTCGAACTTGCTTAAACCTCTTGTCATTGTTGCAGCTCCCTGTTGTTCAGGATTAAACACCCTTGTAACCTAGGGTCTGGGGTTACCAACTTACTACTAACCTTGCAGACAATTAGCTTTAATAAAGTACAAAAGGGAAGTAGGAAGAAATAATTGACTCACTCGATTACCAACGGTTGATCCAAGCTTGATCTTCTTCCGCTCTGCTTCTCTCTAAAGCTTCCAGGGATGCACCTCCTTCACCTGCAAAGAGCAAATTCTCCAAGTACAATCTTATACATGTATATATGACAGGTTAGATAAACAATATATTTAGTGCATAATCAAATATATTCATCAACCATAATACATGAAAGAGACTCAACACAATGTTGGAAGAAGAATTCTCTTTATTAACAATCAGTGAATGAGCTAAGAGTACAACCCAACGCCTGAGACAAGGACTCCTCTACAACCAAAGGAATTTGAGTTCTGCTGCTCCAATACTTCTGAAGATATACCACCAGCATAACTTTTCTCTCCAAACTTGATTAAATAATGCCCTCCCCAAGGCCTCTATTTATACTTTGGGAAACATAGTGGTTTCGAAGGTTGAGGAGGTTGAAATAGTTGGGGTGGTTAATGGTTAAGGCGCAACTAATCTCCATTAATCGTGATTTATATTTTTTAATGTCGAATGAAGATGTACACGACTATTAATATAGGAAACCCATGTATGACACGCGAGTTACTTAAAGGAAACCCACGTATGCTGATGTACGTGGGTTGCAATGGAGATAGTCGCGTACAGTACGCAAGTTGTCAATGGGAATAGTCATGTACATACACGAGTTTCAATGAAGATAGTCGCGTACGCCATTCAACACTTAGAAAAATAATATGGCAAGCTGGTTGAAGGGAAAATGCATCTCATGTCATGCTCATCTATAGTGTTTTGGCAAACTTCTATCCTAAGATGTCATTTTGTGTACCAACATAAGGAATGTCGGCACTCGGGCGGAGAAGTGCCATTTGGGTTGATAATAGAAGCCCCCTAATGTGTGAGGTCAGAGGGAAATGACGGCCGAAATACATTATAATATTAAACTTGGAGAACTCAGAAGTCCAATGGAGCAGAGGTAGTACCTGAAACAAATACATAATAATGTCATATACAAAGTCATATCTGAGGATGTTATGTTCAATATACTGGAACACTAGCTCCTTTACAATATTTGAGTACATCATATAGTATGGGTACAAGACCACGTATATTACAAAGGTGGATCGAAGCCACAATATACAATAATGATGAGTCTTCAAAGATCTGGAAGTTGTGGAAGTGACCACAACATAATCTTGCACAACTTAGTCCATAGATGTGAAACTAAGGTCTTCATAAAAAATCCCAAAGAACCAGTACAATCCAAGCCATGTGAATAGATGTTATTGAATTCGAACATGGATAGGATTCACCAGATTGTCAACCAATAGGTGATAATAGACAACTAAAGCAAAGGAAATCACCAATAATGAAAGTGAATCCTAAGGTACGATCGTCAAAACTCTAGGTCTTCATCGTCAGGAAGTGCTGATGCGGAACCATACTGTGATAAGGAAGGCAATAGATCCTCCAACGGATCACAAGAGTGATTAGGAACTGGGTAAAGGAAGGGAGACACAAGTAGCAATAGATATGACAATGATGGAATCAAAATATAGATCAAATAGAGGGTTAATTCCTTGAACAGTGAGCACAACACAGAGATGACCCAAGGCAGCTTTTAACTTTACAGATAGGACAACTAGACTTATCTTCCATGTAGGAGACATGATCAGATTCCCCAGTGGAATCGCCAGTTCTGTTGTTCAGGATTTAACACCCTTGTAACCTAGGGTCTGGGGTTACCAATGTACTACTAACCTTGCAGACAATTAGCTTTAATAAAGTACAAAAGGGAAATAGGAAGAAATACTTGACTCACCCGATTACCAACGGTTGATCCAAGCTTGATCTTCTTCCTCTCTGCTTCTCTCTAAAGCTTCTAGGGATGCACCTCCTTCACCTGCAAAGAGCAAATTCTCCAAGTACAATCTTACACATGTATATATGATAGGTTAGATAAACAATATATCTAGTGCATAATCAAATATATTCATCAACCATAATACATGAAAGAGACTCAACACAATGTTCAAAGAATAATTCTCTTTATTAACAATCAGTGAATGAGATAAGAGTACAACCCAACGCTTGAGACAAGGACTCCTCTGCAACCAAAGGACTCCGAGTTCTGCTGCTCCAAGACTTCTGAAGATATACCACCAACATAACTTTTCTCTCCAAACTTGATTGATTAATGCCCTCCCCAAGGCCTCTATTTATACTTTGGGAAATAGAATGGTTTTGAAGGTTGAGGAGGTTGAAATAGTTGGGGTGGTTAATGGTTAAGGCGCAACTAATATCCATTAATCGTTATTTATATATTTTTAATGTCGAATGAAGATGTACGCGACTATTAATATAGGCAACCCGCGTATGACACGTGAATTGCTTAAAGGAAACCCACGTATGCTGATGTACGCAGGTTGCAATGGATATAGTCGCGTACAGTACGCGATTTGTCATTGGGAATAGTCACGTACGTACGCGAGTTTCAATGAAGATAGTCACGTACGCCATTCAACACTTAGAAAAATAATATGGCAAGCTGGTTGAAGGGTAAATGCATCTCATGTCATGCTCATCTATAGTGTTTTGGAAAACTTCAATCCTAAGATGTCCTTTTGTGTACCGACATAAGGAATGTCGGCACTCGAACGGAGAAGTGCCATTTGGGTTGATAACACTCCCACTCACAGAAAACCCTATGACTATGAGTTTTTCATGTTATGATTCCATATGTTAGAAAGATAAAAAAAAATAGAAGCAAACAACAATAACAATAGAATGCGGTAATTACATGGAAACCCCATCGTATGCAAGTAAAACCATAGGGAAATGGTAGATTTTATCTTTTATTATTACTTGACAAATAAGTTACAATTTTTTCTTCTATCTTTTTTGTATTTCAATGTTAGAGGGTCATTCCCATTTTATACAATAAATATGAGGGTTTTGAAGGGAACCAAAATACAATAGAGGGGTCAAAAAAAAATTCCTCAAGGGATCCACCTTCAAACCCCAAAATGTTTTCCTCTTGGGATATGCCTTTGAACCCTCAAAACCCCCAAAACATTTTCCTCAAAATATCCCCCCCCGCTCCCCCGTCGAACCCCTAAAATACACTAGAAGGGTGTAGAAATTTTTGTGAATGGGCCTAGTTGAGAACTCTACATCAAGAATGTTGGAGATCTAGATATTGGATTCATCTCCTAACAACAAAAGTGTTGTGTCAATGGGATCTAGCCCGAGTGGTTGTAGGATGAAATGTTATTGTCCTCACCCAGGTTTTATTCCCATAAGTGATATGTTGAGCTTATAATGAGTATATTTTTGTAATGACTTTGAGCCTTTTTGTTAACTTCCTTGTGCACTAAAGAATATAGGTTTTACCCTAGATACCATCCTTGAAATAGGGGAATTTCCCAAGGTTTTCCCTAGGATATTTACCTAGAAATAAAAGGTTACAAAATTGTTTTATGTTTTGGACGTTTGGACAATTACAAAAGTGTAGTGTCTAGATACAAGATAAATCTGATAGAAAGTCACTAGGAAATAGATAAAACAATCTTGAGTATGTGAAAGGATATTGAGGGACTTCAATTCTCCCAATGGAATCCTTATTTGGATTCTATCGATTTCATAGATTTTAACTAGGTTGGATGCATGCATCATAGGAAGTCCACATTTGTCTTTATATTTCATGTTGGTGTAACTATTATGAGTTGGAGTAGTAAGAAGTAGTGCATAGTTTCGTATCCTGAAAATCAATCAAGTACAAAATTACATTGCATGTATCATGTAAATGAATTTTTCTTAGGAAATTGGAAAATTAGATTGTCTCGAAGGTTTGATCAATGTTGAAAGTTTTTCTATAACTAATATCATTAAGAATGTTGGGTGCTTATGTTTTCATTCATAAGCTTGTCTATCCTTCACGAGTAAGTACTATTAATTTCACCAACTATATATAATATCTTGGTCCTACATGATCACAGATAACATTACAAATATCCAAATGTACTACTAAATCAAAGGCTAATCCATCCATGCATTGAAGATAGATTGACAACTTTGTTAAATGTACAACATCATGAGTCATTCTCCAGGAGACTTGTGTTGTATCAAGTCTGGAACTTGTGTTGTATCAAGTTAAGGGACTTGTGTTGTATCTAGTTAGGAATTTATGTTGTATTAAGTTAAGGAAGTTTGTGTTGTATCAATCTAGGAAATTGTGTTGTATCAAGTCCTATTCATGAAAGATGCCTTTACTATGATCTTATGTTGTATCAAGATCGGGATCTTGCATTGTATCAAGGTCAAAATCTTGTGTTGCATCAAGATTGGGGTCTTGTGTTGTATCAAGACCGGTATTGTGTTGTATCAAAGTATAGACTTGTGTTGTATCAAGTCATGTGGATATGTTATGTGATGTATTTGTAGTCATGGTCACTAGGTGCTATAAGTCTCATCTAGGGATTAGCTACCCCTAGAGTGAATTAATTTAGCATATGACTATATGACTCAAGGTAATACATATGATCATTAGTATGGAACAATTCTTCTGAGTATGATATGATAAAAATGATTAATTAATTAAACACATATGGACCATGCATAAATTAATTATGATAAATGAGATGAGCACAAAGAAAGAGTAAGGATTCGAATTGCCCATGTCATACCTTCAATGAACTTGAATTGTAAAGACACCATTTAAGTCTCAGTTGTGGAAAAACAAGTTTCAGTTAATTAAGGAATCTACTCCTTGATTTATGCAAAGTGATTTCTCATGGATGTCACTGATTGTGAAGCACTAAAGACATTCAGATAAACTCCTAATTGATGGTCAAGAAGTTAGTTGATTGAGTTCAGTTCAATCAGTTCACATTCAGTTAAAGGCAGTTGACAGTGAGTGAAAGAAGGGAGGCACATATCTTCTGCATGGGAGAGAATTTTGAGGTGACAACTTGGCACCAAGTCAAGGAAGGCGCAAAAGGTTAATGTATGGGTAGTGCACACAAGGAACACAATGTCCATAGTGCACAAAGGCATACAACCATTCGCTACCTCTCATTGTATGACTGAATAAGCTTGCTATTAAAGTGTTGTACACTTGGAAAGGTTGAGACAATGTTATGAGTGATCTCTATTCTCTAGTGTTGCTTTGATATCTCTTATCAGGAAATATACTCATGTGTTGTAAATCATTCTCTGCAATTATCTATCATACACAAAGGATTGTTTGGTTTTTCATCCTCTGTGTTTGGAGGGTTTTCCCCGGGTACATATTTTTTCTTATGGATTGAATGAAATGTGTGTTTTAATTGTTTATGATATCTACATGCATTGGATTTGATTATCAAAATTTTTAAAGTTCAAGAATCTTTCATTATTGCTCAAACATTAACAAAATTAACTATGCACTTTCACTGAATGTGTAAGCATTTGTTCTTCCTAAACCAACCAAATGAGTAGGGTCTTGAATGCAAAATTATATCCAAATTATGCATCTTCACGGCTACCGTGAATATCTAATTTCATTAGATGCTAGTGTTCAATATTATGATAATGAGATCCTTCTTAATTTTAATGTTGATAGAAAACATTTCCATGTCCTAAATGAATGTAAGAGATAGCTAACATCAAGTACATAACCTTGGTTTGAATAAGAAAATATAATATATTTCTTTGATTTTATTTCATAAATTTCATTCTCTTTCTGACCTTTGGCATTCTTCTTTAAAATTTCCTCAGATGCTCTATCCTTACTTTTCTATCCTTACTTTTTAAACTAGAAGTCAATAAACTTGAATATATTATATTGCATTAATTTCCTTAGATGCTATATTCGTACTTTAAAAACTAGAACTTAATAAACTTGAATATATTGCATCAATTTCCTTAAATGCTCTATCCTTCCTTTAAAAACTAGAAGCCAATAAAGTTAAATATATTGCATTAGAATAGAATTAAAAATCTTTATTTTTGGTCTTTGGTATTTCTCAGGTGGGGGAGTGGAGGAATTACAAAAGGATTCTTGACATTTTTGTAAGGCATATAGAATGATCATTAGCGGGACAAAATTCTCTATGCTATACCATCATATCTTTGAAAATGAACTAGACCCTTATAGACCCATTCTACCATATAAATTCTTGATACTCCTCTCATTATTATTTATGGTTTTGATGGATAATACTTTTTATTATAGGTTTCCCATAGTAGTGCTCAGACTATGTGCAAAGATGGAATGGTCCAATGGCTCTTGTTGAACATTCATAAATTTTTTGGTTATTCATCTTATACCAACATATATTAGCTATTATTAAGTAGCGTTCACATTTTGATATTTTCAGTAGTGTCTCATTGGTCTCTTATGAGACAGTTCCTTTTTTCTTATTTTGACAATATGCTCCATTGTTTATGTTATGCTCAAAACATTAGAGGAAATTTCAACTCAAAATGGGCCTCCTAAGGAAAATAATAAAACAATAGTTAAAATAATAAAATAATATTTATTAATTTTGGAGGAAGAAAAGAAAAAAAACTACTTTTTTTGTTCGTATTTTTTACATATCTCCTTGTGTTTTTACTCAAATTTCGATCGAGAAAGATCCTTGGATGCGGAATTTAATTCTGCATCCAGGGAGCTCTCCCAATCGAAATTTGTGTAAAAAAACAGGGAGA
Source organism: Pseudotsuga menziesii (assembly GCA_001517045.1). Lineage (NCBI taxonomy): Eukaryota > Viridiplantae > Streptophyta > Pinopsida > Pinales > Pinaceae > Pseudotsuga > Pseudotsuga menziesii. The sequence goes on along the minus strand of LPNX010458795.1, from coordinate 103,195 downwards.
TATGTCGAAAATACAAACATAAAAAGTAGTTTTTTTATGATACCTATCCCCAAATTTATAATAAAAAATTGTTTAAGACCTATATGGTATTTCAAATTTAAATCAATTTGATTGGCTAACACATGATGACATGGAATTTGAATTAGGGTTGAAAGGCCCATTTTTTGTTGAAATTTCCTCTAATGAGGCAATGACTATATATATATATATATATATATAGAGAGAGAGAGAGAGAGAGAGAGAGAGAGAGAGAGAGAGAGACTTTTTTTCCAAAGGAAAAAAAGTTGTTTGTATTGATCATATAAAAATATGTACATACAAAGTATGTTCTGTCTCCTGCCATTTAGTAGTATTACATTAAAAAAGATACAAAAGATGATCTGTCTTCTGCTATGTGGCAGCATTTCAAAAAGAGCTTCTTTGGCCTATATAGACCTAGTTCCTGAACCATCTGGAGATTTTCAATTTGATGTGCTCAAAAATATTCTTTGCCTCTAGTGCTTGAGGGAGATTTCTTAAAAAATGAGCTTTTAAAGTTGTTTCGTAACAAAAACAAGTACTGAAGTGTTATGGCTGTCAAATAAAAAAATATAAGATGTGTGTGACAGATTATGTGCTGCCCATCCTCGGCGGTGGATCAATCAAGGGTCTATGAAAGAATTCATATACCTCCACATCTCTTGTTTCCAAAAACTTCCAAGTGCCAGGCTCCATATTTAATCCTGCTTTGGACAGCATGTCTGCTTCGACATTCCTTTCCCTGTAGAAATGATGGCATGTGATAACATAAAAGTTTGAAAGAAGTCTATTAACTTCTTCATATAGAGCAACTAGAGCAATGTTCTTGCATTTCTGAACTTTGTTTATCCAATTTAGAATCACTAAAAAGTCTCTAAAAATATGATTTTTTCTACAATTTCTTTCAATAGCAAAACAAAGGAGCAACTTCAGAACCATTAGTTCTGCAAAGTTGTTTGTTCCATTCCCTAGGCCCATCTGAATCTGAAAATGATGAGAAGGATTCAAGAAAAGAGTAGCTCCTCCCCACATTTATTATCTTACGAGGCTCCATCAAAATAAGCTCGTGGGATGGCTTTCTCTATCTCTATCCATATCCATATATATTTTAATATGAAGATATAATATTTGAAAAAAATGAAAAAAAAATCCAAAATTAATATAACTAAATATATTTAAAATATATATAACACAATAAACAAAATTGACTCCACTCTTAAAACATTCAATTCACTTTAGAAATTTTAAGTAATTTCCAAATTCCATAAGAATATAATATTATTAAATAAACTATTAATATATATTATATTGTATCTTAAAATAGAAATCAAATTAATTTTAATATGACACCTTAAATTAACTTTACATGCTATGTGCTCCTAGTAGTTAACTCTATTATTAAAACAGTCACTTTAGAATCCATTATACAAGACCTTTCTATCATTATTATACAAAACCTTCCTATCATTATTATACAAGACCTTCGTACTATATAACTATCACTTAGTTCAACAATAGTTTTATTTTAATTAATTTATATACTTTTTTCAAAAGTTTTACATAACTTTTATAAAATTCATATATTAAATTAATATTTTAAAAATAAAATTATATTTTGTTTATTTTGTTTATTACATTCAATTATTGCAACATCAACTTTAAATTTGAGGCCAATGATGACATTTAATTACCATGTTTATGTGGGCAGATCTTCACATTATTTACATTTCAAGTCAATGATGACATTTAATTGGCCATGCTAATTTGGACTAACTTGCCATTTATTTACATTAACCTTCAATTTATTTACATTAAAATAACGTTTAAGAAAAACATTTTGTTTTTTACCATTTATTTACATTATTAACCTTCAATCTATTTACATTAAAATTCTGTTTAAGAAAAACATTTTCAACCCTCATGTTTTGACAAAACATTATTTGGAATATATAATTTGTTGAATGAAGAGGCACTTCCTTCCACTAATTATTTCTTGAATAAAGCATGCACCTGTTTCACAGGAACATTCATAGAAGTTGGTGCATTTTGATCTCAATTTAAAATTATATAGGTGATTGGACTTGTTATTTGGACTTAAAGTATTTTTTTTTAAAGATGCTTCATTTAAAAATAAAATAATTAGTTTGAAGTTTTAACTTAAATTTTGGAGTCTTACTTAATTTTAGTTTCGAAGTATGTAAAAATCTTTATAAAATAATAAGAGTTGTTTGGTGGGAATTTTGTATACAAATGTTAATAACAAATTGCAATCACCAAAATATGCATACAAAAGAATAAATCAACAACGACTTAACAACAAATTGCAATTACTAAAATCTGCATACAAAACAATCAGTCAACAACAACTTAACAACAAATTGCAATTACCAAAATCTGCCTACAAAAGAATAAGCCAACAACAAATTGCAATTAAAATTTGCATACAAAAGAATAAACCAACAACAACTTAACAACAAATTGCAATTACCAAAATTTGCATACAAAAGAATAAACCAACAACAACTTAACAAGAAATTGCAATTACCAAAATCTGCATACAAAAAAATAAGCCAACAACAACTTAACAACAAATTGCAATTACCAAAATCTGCATATAAAAAAAATAAGCCAACAACAACTTAATAACAAATTGCAATTACCAAAATATGCATACAAAAAGTTAGGCAACAACAACTTAATAAAGTCAATTATATGCATCATCTAACATGGAGTGTCAACCAATGTATCATATAACCTTATGAATTTCTCTAAGCTTACCTTGAATGAGTTTATGCCACCAAGGCACTTCCAACTAATCGTTTGAATCACAAGTCATTCATATAGAAGTCAATTCTCATTAAACTTCTTCTCCTCAAAAACATACTGGAAAACTTCTTCTCTTATTTGGAAAAAACTCCACTAAATTTTGTCATTTCAAAGTCTTGCATAATGTTTTGGCCCACCTTTATACTGTTTCCAATGTTATTTCCCGAAGATTCACATTGTTTTTAACTTAAGGGAGCTCCAACAGGAGATGTAACACAAGACTACAATCTGGTGCTTGAGAATTCCAAAGGCTCTAACTTTTACTTTCCATGTGATATCTCCCCATCAATTAAAACAACCAGAGTGCTAGTGCTTCAAGCAAGCACCCTGGAAACTTTTTCTCTCATCGAGATGACAAGCAGATGCAATCCCAGGTCATGCATAACCAATTTATACAAAGAAAATCAAATTCCATACCCAAAAATACCTCGCTCACTCCTCCGCCTTAACTCTTCAAGTTCAACGATAGGTATGGGTTCAATTCCAACTTAATAAAAAGCTAACAAAAGGACATCCAAAAAGGCCTAGGCGTTGTCCAACCTTTGCTCAAAATTGGATCTTGAACGAGCTTAGCTTCGACCATCAAATATTTCTAGTTCTAGATTTTGAGTTAAGCTCCTAATAACATAGAATCAAACATTGGTCTTATCGAGTTGAGGGCTATAATAAACTATATTCTTAAATACTAGCTCTCATACAAACGACTCCCATTTC
>LPNX010458795.1:63480-95585 GCA_001517045.1 Pseudotsuga menziesii | reverse complement strand
ATTTCAATTTCAATAACTATAATTAGATAGTAAAAACATTTAGGAAAGAAAGATTCAAGGAAATCTTCAGTGTACTTTAAAGATGACAGGACATGTCATAACTCAAAGAGGACAACTATCACTAGTTGCAAATATCAAATACAAGTTTAATCATCACCATTATTCAAGAAAAACCATGCTAGCTAAAATAACCCACTCATCAGCTAGTCATTAAACTATTTCGTTACACCCATAACCAATAGAAACTAGTTTTAAGACTTACTCTAAAATAAAAAAGATCTTCAAATTATGTTTATGTAATAGAGATGTATGTTTATGTAATAAGGATGTTGAATCACTTGATCACATATTTCTCCGTTGGCCTTTCTCTTTGGTTAGAAGCCACTAGGTGCTCTCCAACCTATTATGGGAGAGATCCTGTCAAGTTAGTCAAGTTATGCTAGTTGACATAAATAAAAAATATTAAAAATATAAAAATGAAAAATATAAATTACACATCGGCCTAGATAAAATAAAAAAAAATTAAACTAGCATAAATCCATTTTAAACTTAGATCTATCAAGTACTCATAGAGATCCAAATGGTAAAAGAATGTACACCTTAAGAAATTAAATCCCTCTCTATACTTGATAAATCCGAGTTTAAAATAAATCTATACTAATTTACTACAATGAATTACAAATGTCAAATCCTAAAGTTGCCTTTTGCCTTTATTTGTTAATTGGGAATTTGAAAACATAGGAATTTGGCTATCTTTCAAAATGGTCATAAATGTATCAATCAAAGGTAATTTAAGTCCTGCTTGTCACTATTAATGGATTAATCACACGATACTGACATGGAAGCCAATCAAGCCAATCATTTCAGACCTAACTTCGTACGCACCACCAAGCTCTACCACAGGGTTGATTATGCTGACGTGGCCGCTGTCCTCAACTTCTCGGCAATGATGTCAGCAAATAATGCATAAGCTCGTAATAAAAAAATCACCCCACCGGGCCACCGCAACAACAAACGCTAAACACGGTCATACAGCTGTGGGAGACGTATGTACGCTAGTATTCTACGAGACTATGTCTTCCGTTCACCGTATACATGTTTCGTAGGTCTTTCTTTTGAATTGTGTCCACCGGTGGAGGGCCTCCCGTTTACTGGTCAACGCAGGTCATCGGCCGTCGTATATTTCTCCGACACACGACGGACATTTGCTTACGTCGAGTATTTGCCGCCAAACTGGGGCTACAGAATCGTGGAGCCGAATGAATGAGGCCTCAGGCCAGGAGGAAAACGATGGCAGTGGCTGCCATGACCGGCAGCCCGGCGTGTCCTGCTGATCAGAGCACTGTTCCGGCCGGTTTTTGAACATTACGGCGGAGCTTTTCGGCCTTAAATGCCGTTTCGATTTTCCAGTTTGTGGAATTTCGCGCTTAAAGCTTTGAATCCGAGAGACAAGAGGAGGAAAGAGGTTTGAATAAGGGAAAGGAAGTGTGGAAAATTTGAAGCCATGGAACTGAAAATGTCACGGGAAGTCTCCCGGCATTTCTTGTTTTTTTCTTTGTTTCTGATAAAGTTAAGCCGGTTTGCTATTGGCGGTTCGCAAGAAGGACTTATTTTGCAGGCTTTGAAGGGCGGATTCGACTATCCATCCGGCATGTTCATGAACTGGAACGAGAATGACAATTCTCCGTGTAATTGGACGGGCATTACGTGCGATGCCGGAGGAAAATTCGTGGAAGAAATCGATCTTTCGAACACGAACATAACAGGACCGTTCCCCACCGTCGTTTGCAGAATAGAGGGTCTCAAGAAGCTTTCCTTGGCCTATAATGACGTCAACGGTTCGATTCCTACGGACTTGGGAAGATGCCGTAACCTCCAGTCTTTGGATTTATCGCAGAATCTCATTGTCGGCAGACTCCCAGACTTCATCTCGGAGCTCCCGAGGCTCAAACATTTGGATCTCTCTGCAAACAACTTGAGTGGTCCGGTTCCTGCGGCGTTCGGCCAGCTGCCGGAGTTACAAGTTTTAAATCTCAACTCCAATTTTCTCAACGCTACGATTCCGCCCTTTTTAGGCAATCTTGCAAATCTTTTACAGCTTAACTTGGCTTACAATTCTCTCACCGGAACTCTACCTCCTGAGCTAGGAAATCTAACGAAGCTGCAACAACTATGGCTGGCGAGCTGCAGCCTCGTCGGAGAAATTCCGAAGACTTTGGGAAATCTTGTGGAGCTCACAAACTTGGATTTATCCGGGAACCGGTTCTCTGGTTCGATTCCCGAGAGCATCACGAAGCTAGAAAAAGTTGTACAGATCGAGCTTTACAAGAACAGTTTATCGGGTCCCATTCCGGTGGCCATGGGCGACCTAAAAGAGTTAAAGAGGTTCGATGCTTCCTCGAATATGCTCGACGGTTCGATTCCTGCCGGGCTGGGGAGCCTGAATCTGGAGTCGCTGAATCTTTTCCAAAACAACCTGGTCGGCGAAATACCTTCAGGGTTGGGTTCGTTTACAAGCCTCATCGAGTTAAACCTCTTCTCGAATAGATTAACCGGTACTATACCGGAGAACCTCGGCAGAAATTCGGATCTTCAAGTACTGGATGTTGCAGAGAACCAGCTATCCGGAAGCCTTCCTCCGGATCTCTGCAAGAACAAAAAACTCCAAATGCTCAACATTTTCAACAACGAGTTTACCGGTAAATTACCTGAAAGCCTGGGAATCTGCACGAGTTTAAACAGAGTTCGGCTAGGAGGCAATAAATTTAATGGCTTGGTGCCGAGTTCATTCTGGGGACTTCCTCGAGTCTCATTGCTGGAGCTCAAGAACAATAATTTTGAAGGACTTATTTCTCCAAACATCGCCAATGCCAAAAACCTCACATGGCTCCACATCGACGGAAATAAATTTACTGGCAGCCTGCCTACAATCATGGGCGAGCTGCGGAACCTCTACGAGATAACCGCCAGCAATAATTTACTTTCCGGTGCTTTGCCTCCGAGCTTGGGGAAGCTGCAACAGCTTGAAAAGCTGGACCTTAGCAATAACCAGCTAAGTGGTGAGCTTCTTGCCGAAATCAGTTCGTGCAAGCAGCTTGAGGAGATCAATCTTTCAAAAAATCAAATCTCAGGTTCGATACCTGCGAATCTCGGTACTTTGCCAATGCTTAATTATCTAGACCTTTCCGACAATCTTCTCACCGGGTCGATTCCTTCCGAGCTCGGGAATCTGAAGCTGAATACCTTCAATGTTTCAGACAACCGTTTGTCCGGCGCAATTCCTTTGGCGTTTGCTAGTCCAGTGTATGAAAAGAGTTTCCTGGGAAATGCTGAGTTGTGTAGCCGGGAGGCCTTTAACGGCATGAAGTCCTGTTCTCAAGAACACAGTGAAATAGCAAAGCGCAGGACTTGGTGGTGGCTGCTCCGTTGTTTGTTTGCGTTGTCTCTCATTATTTTCTTCCTTGGACTAGCGTGGTTTTACAGAAGGTACCGAAGCTTTGCAAATGCAGAGAGGAAAAAGTCCGTGGAGAAATCTTCGTGGATGCTGACTTCATTTCACAGGCTTGGGTTCAATGAACATGAGATTCTGGAATGCTTGGATGAAAATAATGTCATTGGGAGTGGCGGAGCCGGTAAGGTTTACAGGGCCACGTTGAGCAATGGTGAATTAGTGGCCATCAAGAGGCTTTGGAGCAACGGCAAAAGCGATGCTTCCAATGACAATGGTTTCAAAGCAGAGGTGGACACATTGGGGAATATCAGGCATAAGAACATCGTAAAGCTATGGTGCTGTTGTAGCAATAGCGATTCCAATCTGTTGGTATATGAGTACATGCCTAATGGGAGTCTGGGGGACCTGCTTCATGGGCCTAAGTCTAATGTTCTTGACTGGCCCATGAGATACAAGATTGCCCTCGAAGCAGCTCAGGGGTTGGCATATCTTCACCATGATTGTCAGCCATCCATTGTTCACAGAGACGTGAAATCCAATAATATTTTGCTGGACGAGGATTATGGCGCTCATGTTGCGGATTTTGGCGTTGCCAAAATTTTGCAAAGCTGTGGCAACGGGACTGAATCTATGTCTGCAATTGCCGGGTCTTATGGCTACATAGCTCCAGGTTTGTACTGTTGCATATGATAAAATGATTCTTTATAGTGTTTGAATTCACTTCTAATCTTGATCTCATTTCATTGAGAATGATCTTATGCTTTGCTTTGATCTTGATCTTGAGCTGGTGAGGCTCAAGTTCGCAAGATTTGATGCAAATGATTCTTTATAGTGTTTGAATTCACTTCTAATCTTGATCTCATTTCATTGAGAATGATCTTATGCTTTGCTTTGATCTTGATCTTGAGCTGGTGAGGCTCAAGTTCGCAAGATTTGATGCAAATGATTGGCGGCTTGTACACATGATTTTGATGTTGACCTCTCTGCATGAAACTTAAGATCTGTTCGTTTTCCCATCTTCTGGGATGATCTTGATGTTTATCAGTTTTTTACCTTGCCTTTGAGGTTGCTTTTTAAAATCCAATTTAATTATGGTTTTATCAGTTTTTTACCTTGCCTTTGAGGTTGCTTTTTAAAATTCAATTTAATTATGGTTTTACCAGGCTTGGTGTATGACTTAGATGTTAAATGCATTCTACTGCCCAGATTTGGGGATCCATGATCAACACTATATACATAGATCCATCTTCATTCTGGTTTTGTTTTGTGTGTAGCTACCAAATTTCTTGAACCTGCAATCTAAATGATTTTTAACGACTCCATTGTCTGGAACATTCTTTGGAATTAAGATATTGTTCTTTATTTTTGGTTGAGTCCATGACATGTCCGAAAAGTGATAAAATATAAGTCTTCAATCCTAACTAAAACATTAAAAAAATCTAATAATAAGTTTTCAAACCTAACTAACACATTAAAAAAATCCAATAATGTTCAAGTTTTAACTAAGCTAAAGCCTAAGCTAAATTTATGTCCTAGATCACAATCACTTACTCTACTTAGATGTGTAGGCACATAATTACAATAAGTATCATTCTCGCAGTAGAATTTAAAACAAAATGAAGAAAAAATTAGTATCATTCTAGCAGTAGAATTTAAAAAAAAATGAAGTTAAAGGAAAAAGAACGCCTCAGTGCTACTGGATTTTAACACACTGAACCTTCTTGTTTCTTGAAATTCTCCGTGATCCTTCTTGTTTCCAAATTGTCCAAGAGAAGAAAGTCTGTCTGATATTGTTGTGTTTCGTCCATATATTACGATTGATCTTGTCCTTAGTATGACTTGATCTCGTGTTTGTCTTATTGCTAAATGTTAGTTTGATTTTTAGCTTATTCAATTCCGGAATTTGGGGGTTTTCTTGTGCCTACTTTATCCAGCTGAGCTGTTTGTTCAGCTTGCTGTTCTTATGTTTGTTTCCCCATGAAATTGAACTCTATACTAATTGCTTTACTCTGACTCTGAGATTGATATTGATTGGAGGTTTTTATCCAGCTGAACTGTTTGTTCAGCTTGCTGTTCTTATGTTTGTTTCCCCATAAAATTGAATTCTGTACTAATTGCTTTACTCTGACTCTGAGATTGATATTGATTGGAGGTTTCCATGAACATTGGTGTGCACTGTGCAGCGTCTTGCTTCTGATACAATTCTTACTTATTTGGTTGAGGAGGTTGTTTCTTATTTTGTGATTATTTTGTCATCTATGGTTCAATTAGTTTGATGTTTCTATTTGGATTGGTCTTGTAGGGTTAGCTTTGAAATTTGAATAGGAAGCCAATCTTATTCTGATCTGGATGTTCTTTAGATTTTGAATTTAGTTCTATGGAGTATTTGACAAATTTACATGTGGCATTGTACAGAGTATGCCTACACAGTCAACGTGAACGAAAAAAGTGACATCTATAGTTTTGGAGTGGTTATCTTGGAGCTGGTGACCGGCAGGAAACCAATAGATCCAGAATTTGGAGAGAACATAGATCTTGTAAAGTGGGTGTACAATAAAATAGAGAAAAAGAATGGATTGCATGAAATGCTGGATCCTACTCTTGTGGATTGCTTCAAGGAAGAAATGACAATGGTTCTAAAAGTAGGACTCCTCTGCACAAACGCCATACCCACCAACAGGCCATCAATGAGGAGGGTGGTAGAGATGCTGCAGGAAGCCAACCCCCAGCACAAGGCAAAGGCAACTGCCAAGGATGGAAAATAGTCTTCTTGCTATTACGTGGAACCGACAAATTAGACATGATGGTAATTGCATCTTGCCTAGACTTTTCTTCTTTGCAGAGCCTCTGTATTTACTGCAACTTTGTGGCTTTTAAGTTTGTTTAGGCTTTGTTCATGGGTACCCAAAATAGAAGCTTGCCACCCCTGTAACTTTTTGGACATCATTCTCAACGAGAGTACAATGGTTACAGGCGCCTGTATCTACCCTTTCCTTGGCAGCAAAGACTATACTCCATGCAGACTTTGCATCAGACGCAACACCCTTGGACTTAGTGCCCAACTTCAAGTGCGTCGTTGCTGATGCAAAATCTGTATGGTGTATAATCTTTATTGTCGTGGGGAATTGTGCTTCTGCGTTTTTCATAAGTCTGCCTTTGGTTAATTAGTTGTGAATCTTGTGATGTCTGGCTAAGACTCAGAGTTTGTTTCCTGTAAAAAACACTATGTGGACAGTGGGAATCACAGATAGATACCACCATCTATGTTACTATGTAGTATGTAGAGTCTTATTAATGGCTCCTCCCGCTTTACTCTCCTCGGGCAGAGACTTTTTATTTTAAGCCAGAACACGAAAGCTTTTAATGAGATAGAGCTAGATGATTTTAGTGGCTCTGCCTTATATTCTCATTAGCCTGTGGTCATAAATTGTCATTTGGTAGAAGCTCAATTAAGGACATTTAATTTTAAGTTAGAACAAGGGTGTTAATGTAATAGAGTTGGCTATCAGATGATTAGGGTTTTTTAGGGCACATTTTTGTAATAAAATGCGAACAATGCAAAGTAATGATTTCAATAAAGATTCATCATCTCAGTTCAGCAATAATGAAATAATTAACCAACTTCATTCTTATTACCCTCTTGCTATATTCTTATTTTGTAAAAGATTAATCACCGGATTCCAGTAAAAATTTACCAAAAAATTCCATAAAATGATTAACTAACTCCATTCTTATTACCCTGTTGCCATATATTCATCATCTTATTCCACCAAAAATTACCAGAAAAATCCATAAAATAATTACCCTTATTCTCATTTTGTTTTCCATTATGGATCTCCGCCGTCACAAAAAGGATATTGTAACAAGAAAATGTTCATTTCTAAGGTTATGTGAAGTATTTAATTTTACTTAATATTAATTTAAATTAAATCCCAATAATATGGGAGAGTAGAAAAGAAAATTAATAATGTTATTCATTTGATATTCTAAATCAATCATAGTACTATGTAAGAATTCATGGAAGATTTGAATTTATGATTTTTCAATTATAACTTTTTATTTCAATTACTCATTACTATAACCTCCTTAAAATTACAAAATAGTAAGATTCAGAATATAACATAACATCAAATGCTCTTTACCTTTGTTGCAAGTTTTGTTTGAAAAAGCTAAAAATACTATGCCTATGCCTTTTTCTCAACAATGTCAACCTGCATATTCATAAAATAAACTTTTAGTAGGACAGATTTTGATCCAAGAGATCATTAACTTATGTTTTGATCCAAGAGATCATTAACTTATGTTTTGTTAGTATGACAGATTTTGATCACATGGATCATTAACTTATGCTGCTTTATTTCAAATGGGCTGATTTTATTTCAATATCAAAGGGTTAATAAAATTGCATCGAACTTTTAACTAATAAGTAAGATGGAGTTTGAGTTTGAAAGGCATGGATAATAATTTAGTATGAGTAGTGAATGACTTATGCCTATGCCTTTCTCTCAACAATGTCAACGTGCATATCATTATTAACTTATGTTTTGTTTAAGCTTTATTTCAAAGGTTAATAAAATTGCAAAGAACTTTTAGCTAATAAGTAAGATGGAGTTTGAGTTTGAAAGGTATGGATAATAATCTAATATGAGTAGTGAATTTGTAAAGGTGTCAATTGATTAGTACATTTGAATTTAGAGTAAAATTGATTTGTTATTTTTTTTAAAATAAAAGATGTTTTTGAAATTATATTTATAACAAAAGATGTATATTTTTGAAATAGTTTATTTTGGAGTTGAATTTGTTAAGTTAAAATAAAGCTAGTATTAATGTTGATATGTTTGTATAAGATTTTTTCATTGAATAGTGTGAATCTATGGTGCATGTCATTAGAGGAAATTTCAACTCTTAAGAAAAATAATAAAATAATATTTATTGATTTTGGAGGAAAAAAAAAAGAATATTTTTTTGTTCGTATTTTCGACATATGTCATCGTGATTTTACTCAAAGTTCGATCGGAAGAGATTGTTGGATGCGTAATTAAATTCCGCATCCAATGAGTACCCACTCAACATACTTTTGACGGACCCTGCTACACGTTTTTTCAAATATTTCTTGTTTTTGCAGTAGCAGGGTTCGTCAAACATATGCTGAGTGGGTACTCGTTGGATGCGGAATTTAATTATGCATCCAACGAGCTCTCCCGATCAAAATTTGAGTAAAAAAACGGGGAGATATGTCGAAAATACGAACAAAAAAAGTAGTTTTTTTTATGATACCTATCCCCAAATTTATATTAAAAAATAGTTTAAGACCTATACGGTATTTCAAATTTAAAGCAATTTCATTGGCTAACACATGATGGCATGGAATTTGAATTTTGGTTAAAAGGCCCATTTTGAGTTGAAATTTCCTCTAATGATAGGGATGTTCGAACTGAGTTTGTGATAATATATCTAATTCTCCAACGGTGATGCTCACTTGCAATGGATGGAGGTCTGTTGGACATGACCTTGTGCAAATTGTGCGATTGGGTGTTTTGATGCATTGAGAATAATGAACAATGTTTAGCAGCCTACTTTTGTGGTGATCTCTTTGAGTTTATCGTTAGATTTGTTTTAGAAAGAACTTTGTTCCATGAAAAGTAGACACGAAACACATAACTTGTTCTACAAGTTTATCACAAGTAAGTGTTGAAGGTGATGGTGTAGGTTTGCAATGGTTGTTGGTAACTTGTCCACCTTTTTTTATTAATATAGATATCAATTGTTGATTCTCTATGATGGCTCATCATATGGTTATACAAGAAATAATGGACTTTGGTATGCCTACAAATTCTATTATCGTGGTACCTCAACAATAGGTGCAAAGCATAATCTTTCATTTCAATTTCTTTAATTTGTGGTTGTTTGGGCATGGTAGCACCTATGGGAAAGCCAATAGTATAGAATCCCTCTATGTTGTATTCATTGATAGGTAACATGGTGATAGGGGGTCATTTAATGGAATCTATGGATTTGCAATACACATATTCTAAGTAGCTCCTTATTTCTTCTACTTTTTATGTGCATTTGAAAGTGTGGCTACAAAAGATGACAATCATTGGTCTTGTGGGTTGATAGAGACATTATAGTCATCATCTAACTATATGTGGCTTTGTTGTGGGTCTTGAATTGGAGGCATTGTAGCCATAATCTAATTCTATGTGGCTTTGTTGTGGGCCTTGATTATGAATGTTGACATCGAATAACTTAGAAGAGATATTTGTAGGTTCAGTCGTTAAAGTGGCTATTGTGGTTGGGTAAGGTCGGGAATCGTAGTAATAAAGATCACATGCTAACTTGTGCTCTAATGCTTCTATAACACATTGCATGTCCTTGGACTACATCAACATTGTCTATTTTATTGGCAATGATTATATCAACTAAATGACATATCACGGGGAAAACCTTCGAAGCACTTCTCGTCATTCTAAGGATTGTAGTTAGGGTAAACCTTATATTTTTCAAAGCAAAAGGTTAGGTCAATGACTCATGGATAGGTCATTATATAACTCATCAATTATTAAAGGTCAAGTAACCCCCCCCCAGCCACCCAACAATATCGATACATTTCATTTAGTTAGCATCTCCTACTCTATTGAGAGGCTAGGGGTTGCTACAAATATTCAAACTTTCTATACTTGAAATTTTCTACTATCACCCTTGGACCTCCCTTATCACCTACTTAAATTACATGATGATGGCAAGGTTATATATGTTTAACATTGGTTGTTTGGTATTAAAGGTCGGGGTTTACAATTGTTGGGGTTTTTTATATAGTCATAAAAGCATTTACATGGGGTTTGGGTTATAAGGATTATCTATTAGGTGATAGAATGGCCAAGGAATAACAATTATATAAGTCATGGGATAATGTTAGGGTCATATCCTAACTTGCCTTAAGAATTAATCATACATTATATAAGGCTATAACTTTGTAATAAGGTTGAATAAGTTAATGTTCGAACAATCAATGTAAAAAATGGCCTCTATTAATTAATATCCATTAGTAAGTTGTACTTTGACCATGTCAAGTAGTTAGGGCTTTGGATATTTGAAGCTTATTTAAAGAGCTTCAAGGCTATGGCGTATTTTGTGAAGGGTAGTGTAACGGAGCTTTGCTCAAGTGAATGGTCGCCCTACCATAAGAGGCATCATGAACATTGTTCCCATAATAACAAAGCCATTTTCTTGTCATATTATGATATTATTATCTCATATTTCTTATTTTTGGTTTATTGCATGTTAATCTTGCTATATTCTATGTGATTTTCAACTTTCAGGGGTAAATAACACCACAAGTGGGATCAAAGCCATGATCTTGAGACAACGCACCTCCGATAATTAATAGATTTTTTAGGCTAGAGACTTGTTTTGATGTCTTAAAACAACCATAGAGATATGTCATCCAAGGGATTTCCCGAGGAGCAACCACAAATTTCACTTCATGATTTATTCGGGTTTTCCACTCCTTCGACACTGAAATTGATTGGCTACATAAAAGTACAAGAAATTCATTGTGTTAATTAAAAATGGTAGTACCCATAATTTCATCCATGGGCTTGTGGCGGAAGACACCCATTGCTATATCTGCCTCATCTTCAATTTCCAAATCTTGATAGGAAATGGGGTTATTATGAAATGTGGTGGCCGATGTGAGAATGTCAAACTCAAAATGCAAGACTACCATCTAAAAAATCACTTGTTTGCTATTATCATGGGTGACTGTGATATCATTTTGGCGACTGAATGGCTCAAGACCTTAGGTCACGTTACAATGGATTTCCGTGAACTCTCTATACTTTATTTAGGTCGAACACACACATCACCTTCATGGAATTACCTCAGATTCTCTTGAAATTATCTTTTTCCACTACATGGAGAAACTGTTGAAGAAGGACCACTTAGTTGTTATTGCTTAGTTCCATGCCATACAAGTTCTGGGCGCACCCCCCTCAGATGTTCACCCTGACTTGCGATAGGTTCTCTATGAGTACCAACAAGTTTTTGATGTGCCCAAGGTTTTACCTCCATCCTGTGGCAAACATGACCATGGCATTCCTTTAATTCTAGGTAGTCAACCCCCCAATGTATGTCCTTACTACCACCATTTTTCCTAGAAGAACAAAACTAAAAAGATCATTAAGGAATTGTTCTCTGGTGGTGTTATTTGTCCTAACACAAGCCCTTATTCTTCACATGTGATTATGGTCCTAAAGATGAAGGTGATTGGCGCATGTCTCTTAATTTTTGTGCTCTCAATAAAATCACCATCAAAGACAACTTTCCTATTTCGGTCATTGATGATCTCTTAGATAAGTTCCATGGTGCCAAATTATTCACCGAACTCCGCCTTCATTTGGAATACCATCAAATCTGGATGAAAGAGATGGATATACCCAAACAACTTCTGCACTCATGAAAGTCATTATGAGTTCTTGGCCATTCCTTTGACCTCAACAATGCCATGTATAATATTTTCCACCCCTCCCTCTGCCATTTTGTCTTGGTTTTATTTGATGATATCTTGGCTTACAATCCTACCTAGGAAAACCACCTCCAACATGTTTCTCATACTTTTCACTTATTATAGGACCAACAGTTATTTGTGAAACACTGCGAGTGT
Source organism: Pseudotsuga menziesii (assembly GCA_001517045.1). Lineage (NCBI taxonomy): Eukaryota > Viridiplantae > Streptophyta > Pinopsida > Pinales > Pinaceae > Pseudotsuga > Pseudotsuga menziesii. The sequence continues at coordinate 83,469 of LPNX010458795.1, read as the reverse complement.
GCTTTTGGGGTGATTTAGGTTGAATACTTGGGCCATATTGTGAGTTAGGACGGGCTTGGGTGGATCCCAACAAAGTGGAAGCTATGAAGAGTTGGGTGTGCCCTAACACTCTCAAGAGCTTGAGAGGATTCCTTGGCCTTATAGGCTACTACCGTAGGTTTGTGGCGAACTATGGGAATATTGGAGCTCCTCAGTACAACATTGCTAAAAATAATTCCTTTTCCTGGCATGAAACAACAAAGAAAGCCTTCTTCGCTCTCAAGGAGTCCATGTGTACTATGCCTATGCTCACCATGCCAAATTTCACTAAGAAATTCATCTTAAAATGTGCTGCATCAAGCCGTGGACTAGGAGCAATCTTATCACATGAAAGATGTCCCTTGGCCTTCACTAGTAAGCAAGACTGCGACAAAAAAGGGAAAATCCAACTATGAAAAATTAATGATGGCTATCCTTCATGTAGTTGAGACATGATGATTCTATCTAATCAGTCGACATTTCCAGATCAAGATAGACCATCATACTCTCAATCATTTTCTAAAACAAAGACTTTCCTCACCTGAGCAACATAAATGGGTCTCCAAGATGTTGGGTTATGATTCATAAATCATATATAAGAAGGGTTGTGACAATGTGGTGGTTGATACCTTGTCTCAGCGATTTGAAGATGAGGGTTCACTCTTCGCCTTATCCTTAATAGTCCCAATATAGCTAGACAAAGCACAATCGGAATGGTTGGACCAGGCTATAGTTCGCCACCTCATCTAATGGCTTCAAGAAGGCCTGAATCCTCCACCCAGGTATACATGGAGCCAAAATATTTTGAGGTATAAGGAGTGCATCTTTCTCACATTAGATTCAACCTTGAAACCGAGAATCCTGGAGGAATTACATTCATCACCCATAGTAGGTCACTCAGGGTTTCATAAACCTTAAAAATGAATTAAGTGATCTTTCTTCTGGGAAGGAATGGAAAAAGATATGCATAACTTTGTTGGTGCATGTGACACTTTCCAATGGCACAAGTGTGAAACAATGAAGTAACTAAGGGCTTTGTAGGCACTCTCCATTCCTAACCATATCTTAATGGACATCTATAGGGATTTCATTGAGGGGATTCCTAAGGCAGGCAATAAAACAACCATTATGGGGCTTCCTAAGGTAGGCAATAAAACAATCATTATGGTGGTAGTAGATCATATGACCAAATATGTACACTTATATGCTTTACCACCCACTTTTACACCCTCTTTGGTGGCCCAAGTTGTTATGGATCAAACTTTCAAACTCCATGGCATGACCACTTCTATTGTCTCTGATCATGACCCCACTTTTAACAACAAATTTTGGCAAGAATTGTTCAAACTTGAAGACACTTAGTCGAATCTCAACATTACATACCACCCCGAAACAAGTGGTCAAACTGAAGTCATTAGAGGAATTTTGAGGTCTAAAATGGGCTTCCTAAGGAAAATAATAAAATAATAGTTAAAATAATAAAATAATATTTATTAATTTTGGAGGGAAAAAGAAAAAACTACTTTTTGTGTTCGGATTTTCGACATATCTCCTTGTGTTTTTACTCAAATTTCGATCGGGAGAGCTCATTAGATGCAGAATTTGATTTTGCATCCAACGAGTACCAACACTGCATACTTTTGACGGAACCCGCTACACCAAAAACAAGAAATACTTGAAAAAACGTGATGATGATGTCATCATCACGTTTTTTCAGGTATTTATTGTTTTTGGGGTAGCATGGTCCATCAAAAGTATGCAGTGTGGGTACTCGTTGGATGTGGAATCAAATTCTACATCCAACGAGCTCTTTCTATTGAAATTTGAGTAAAAACACAGGGAGATATGTCGAAAATACGAAGAAAAAAAAAGTAGTTTTTTTTTATGACAAATATGTTAATTCAACCATTATGGTTGACTCATTTTATTGGAATTCTATTGGTTATTGAATTCCAACTCACAAGAAATTATTGTTGGCGCGTTTTCTTTTAAGGCCCATTTTAGACCCCAAATTTCCTCTAATGAGTCAATCAGTTCTTGGAAAATTACTTACGCTGCTTTGCGTCAGATAAACCACACCAACGGGCCCATCAATTCTTCTTGTCAAATGGTGGTATAATACAACTTATCATGATTCCACAAAGATGACACCATATGAATTAGTGTATGACCAAAAACTCTTATTAATCATTTCCTATATACTTGGTACCTCATGGGTTCAGGCAGTGGATGATGCACTCTGCAACATATTTAACATTCTCCACATCCTTAAAGATAATATGATTCTTGCCCAAAATAGAATGAAGCAATAATTCAATCAACATTGCTTCGAGCACTCCTTTGAAGTTGGGGATTAGGTGTTTCTTCAACTACAATCGTATAAACATGCATCTCTAAAAACTCATCTACATCATATGCTCGCTCCGAAGTTCTACGGAACCTACACCATCCTACAATGCCTTGGACAAGTAGCATTAGAGAAAATTTCAATTCAAAATGGGCCTCCTAAGGAAAATGAATAAAATAATAGTTAAAATAATAAAATAATATTTATTAATTTTGGAGGAAGAAAAAAAAACTACATTTTTGTTTGTATTTTTGACATATCTCCCTGTGTTTTACTCAAATTTCAATTGGGAGAGCTCGTTGGATTCTGTATCCAATGAGTACCCACTCGGCATACCTTTGACGAACCTCGCTACCCCAAAAACAAGAAATACCTAAAAAAAATGTGATGATGACATCATCATCACGTTTTTTTTCCAGGTATTTCTTGTTTTTGGGGTAGCGGGATCCGTCAAAAGTATGTCGTCATCGTCATGTTTTTTTTTTTCCAGGTATTTCTTGTTTTTGGGGTAGCGGGTCCATCAAAAGTATGCCGAGTGGGTATTCATTGGATGCGGAATTCAATTCCGCATACAACGATCTCTCCTGATCGAAATTTGAGTAAAAACACAAGGAGATATGTCGAAAATACGAACAAAAAAAATAGTTTTTTTTATGATGCCTATCCCCAAATTTATATTAAAAATTGTTTAAGACCTATATGGTATTTCAAATTTAAAGAAATTTCATTGGCTAACACATGAGGACATGGAATTTGAATTAGAGTTAAAAGGCCCATTTTGAATTGAAATTTCCTCTAAACAATCTTTCTCAACCAAACAACTCCAAGCTTCACCTTGTCTTCCATGTCTCTTGCCTAAAAAACGTGGTGGGATATAACTACAAGTTACATACTAGTTTACCAAAATTGGACGAGGAAGGATCCATTTGGATTCAGCGGTTGCAATATCAGTTTCAAGGGAAAGACAATTGTGCGGGTGCACCATCAAAGAAGTTTGATTAGGTGGCAAGACATGTTGCCAAATGATGCAACTTGGAAACCGACCAACAGTTTACAGCAATTTATGCACCTTCAATGTTGAGGGCAATGCTACTTTTGAAGGGAGAGGGCATGTTAGGGTCGTACCCTAACTCGCCTTACTCTAATAATTATTAATACATTGTATAAGGCCATAACTTTGTAACAAACTTGAATAAGTTAGTGTTCAACAATCAATGTAAGTAACAGTCTCTTTATTAATTAAGACCCATTAGAAAGTTGTATTTTTACTATGTCAAGTAGTTATGGTTTTGGATATTTGAATCCTATTTAAAGAGCTTCAAGGCTCTAAAGTGTTTTGTGAAGAATATTGTAACGTATCCTTGCTAAAGTGAATGGTCGCCTTACCATAAGGGGCCCATGAACGTTGTTCTCATAATAACAAAGCTCTTTTCCTACCATATTTTGGTATTACTATCTCATATTTATGGTTCTGTGTTGCTTAATTCTAGTTTATTGCATGCTAATCTTGCTATATTCTGTGTGATTTTCAAGTTTCAAGGGTAAACAACATCATAGATAAGGTCTATAGAGTTGAGGGTTTTATAGGTTGGGTTTAGAGATGATAGGATCAAAGAAACTATAGGAGTTAATGGATAAGTATTACTTGTTTTAGGGATTAGTATTTAAGATAGGTTTCTTTATGTCATAGAAACAATTCCATTACGCATAATTGTTAGATGTATCTCACATTTTTTAATAACATGTAGGATGAATTCGAAAGGGGTTCTAAAAGTACTTCCAATTAAGGAATGGGTGTTTTTATTTATCTCCTGAAGGAGGATAGGGAAATATTAAGAAAGATATCATACTCACCTACAAACTATGGTCTAATTTTATCAACCAATGTGGGTTAATACATTTTTTAAAGATAAGAGGGATTTTATCTTTGAAACAATTCCAAGTTACACAATAATTAGGCATAGCAGCATATTTTAATTGGAATGTGAAAAATAATGTAAGAGGGATATATGAAATTAATCAACCAATCAATCCATGAAACCATGAAACTAATCAACCGTTGTTTTATTAAGAGGAACCAATATCTTGTATTTCCCCCATTGGTGCAAGTGTCATGGTATATTTGGGATTATATGTTATGATTTATAATGGTTAGGGTTATCATTGTTAAGGGTTGAAAGTGTTAAACATTAGGGGTATAACCATTAGTTTTTATTAGTTAGGGGTTACATGTGTTATGAATGATACACGTTCTTACTTATAGGGGTTAGGGGCTTAAGAATTTAGGGTTTATGGGTTATATGTGTCATAGGATATGGATTACATGTTTTAAGGGACCTAAAGTTTAATGGTTATATAGATGATAGATGTTATAAGAGATACTAATTACACTATTTATGAAATAGTATATGTGTCGTTAATCAAGAACTATAGTGGTTAGTGGTTACAAGTCTAATGGTGAAATTAAGGTTTAAGGGTTATAGGAGTTACATTTCATGGGTTATAAGGTTTGATGGTTATAATAATTAATGATTATAATGGTTATTGGTTAGGGTTTATCATGATTAGGGGTTGGGGACTATGAATTGGGTATTACAAGGATCAATGGTTAAGGTTTGAGGGTTACGAGTTGGTTAAGGGTCATGGCGTTTATGCTCTATGGGGGTTATTTGTTAGGATTTATAGTTGTCACATGATGGTGGTTAAAAAGGTCAAGCTCAAAGGGGTTTCATTATATATTATTGATTATAATGGCTAAGGGGTTCAGAGTTATAGGCTATCAATTGTAGTGTTTAGGGATTATGGATTATAGTAGTTACAAATTACAAGGGATTGATACTATATGGATTAGGGGTTAGGGTTGATAAAGGTAAGGGGTGAGGGTTTATATGAGTAAGGGATCAAAGGGGTTTAGGGTTTAATATTGATAGTGTTAGTATTTAATGAGATTAAGGGTATGGGTTATAAAAGTTCAAGTATATAGGGGTTATTTATTAAGGTATATAATGGTTATATGGGTTATGCATTATACGTGCTATTATATAATGGTTATTAATGATTATTGTGTATAAGGATTAAGAATTGAATGGATTTAAAGTAAGAGATTGGGTGACGATTTTATGGATTAAGGGTTAAGGGGGAGGGGTTTCACATGTGATATGGGTGAAGGGTTATAGGGGTTACGGGATATGAGATTTTTTCAATAAGGGTTAAGAAATTGAACACTTGGGTGGCAAGGATTATTAAATACAAGATACAAGTTAGCAAGAATAATAACTTGTTATACTTAAAAAAGGCACTAATTCAAAGATTAATTTCAAAACATTAAAAAAATTCATATTTTAAAACACTATAGTTTCACCATCAAACCAATCAAGAAAGCACCAATGTCTTGTATTTTCCACCATTGGTGTAAGTATCATGGTATATTTGGGATTATATATTATGATCTATAATGGTCAAGGTTAAGGGTTGAGAGTGTTAAACATTAAGGGAATAGCTATTAAGTGTTAGTAGTTGTTAGAATAATCAACCTAGTTAGCTACCTTAGACATTAATTAATCCATTTTTGTCTTCTTTGCCTAGTTTCCAATATTCCACTCTATGCAAGTTGTCTTCCACATGTCCTAGAAGTCAAACTTGCTAAAAATGAGTCATGGAGCACTTGGGAAACCTCCTGGAAACCATATTTAGCATGTCTGCTTTATTCCATATCCTCCCTAGCGCATATCTATTTTTTCTGCTAAGTTGCTTGCTTTATTGAGATTTATGGCAAAAGGGAAAGTAAGACTAGGTGTAGTTGACTTGTTTTTTTCCCTCATCATCCTCCATTCTTTTCTCCTAATAAAAGCATGTATGAGTTGTCTTTCCATCCCTTATTAGCTTGCCTACTTGAATTTGCCAATTCGTGAGCCTCTAAGTGGATTTGAAAACTGCTTTATGCACCTATGGGGGATTTGACTAGATTTAGTAAGCCTACTTTTTGACTATTTAGAATGGCATCCTTATGCATTCGAATCTCTCATGTAATTATATATTGCAGCAGCCTATTACTTCACAAGGTCTTCTGCTATGTGGCAGCATTTCAAAAAGAGCTTCTTCGGCCTATAGAGACCTAGTTCCTGAACCATCTGGAGATTTTCAATTTGATGTGCTCAAAAATATTCTTTGCCTCTAGTGCTTGAGGGAGATTTCTTAAAAAATGAGCTTTTAAAGTTGTTTCGTAACAAAAACAAGTACTGAAGTGTTATGGCTGTCAAATAAAAAAATATAAGATGTGTGTGACAGATTATGTGCTGCCCATCCTCGGCGGTGGATCAATCAAGGGTCTATGAAAGAATTCATATACCTCCACATCTCTTGTTTCCAAAAACTTCCAAGTGCCAGGCTCCATATTTAATCCTGCTTTGGACATCATGTCTGCTTCGACAATCCTTTCCCTGTAGACATGATGGCATGTGATAACATAAAAGTTTGAAAGAAGTCTATTAACTTCTTCATATAGAGAAACTAGAGCAATGTTCTTGCATTTCTGAACTTTGTTTATCCAGTTTAGAATCACTAAAAAGTCTCCAAAAATATGATTTTTTCTACAATTTCTTTCAATAGCAAAACAAAGGAGCAACTTCAGAACCATTAGTTCTGCAAAGTTGTTTGTTCCATTCCCTAGGCCCATCTGAATCTGAAAATGATGAGAAGAATTCAAGAAAAGAGTAGCTCCTCCCCACAATTATTATCTTACGAGGCTCCATCAAAATAATCCCATGGGATGGCTTTCTCTATCTCTATCCATATCCATATATATTTTAATATGAAGATATAATATTTGAAAAAAATGAAAAAAAAATCCAAAATTAATATAACTAAATATATTTAAAATATATATAACACAATAAACAAAATTGACTCCACTCTTAAAACATTCAATTCACTTTAGAAATTTTAAGTAATTTCCAAATTCCATAAAAATATAATATTATTAAATAAACTATTAATATATATTATATTGTATCTTAAAATAGAAATCACATTAATTTTAATATGACACCTTAAATTAACTTTACATGCTATGTGCTCCTAGTAGTTAACTCTATTATTAAAAGAGGCAATTTAGAATCCATTATACAAGACCTTTCTATCATTATTATACAAAACCTTCCTATCATTATTATACTATCATTATTATACAAGACCTCCGTACTATATAGCTATCACTTAGTTCAACAATAGTTTTGATTTTAATTAATTTATATACTTTTTTCAAAAGTTTTACATAACTTTTATAAAATTTATATATTAAATTAATATTTTAAAAATAAAATTATATATATTTTATTTTGTTTATTACATTCAATTATTGCAACATCAACTTTAAATTTGAGGTCAATGATGACATTTAATTAGCAATGTTTACGTGGGCAGATCTTCACATTATTTACATTTCAAGTCAATGATGACATTTAATTGGCCATGCTAATTTGGACTAACTTGCCATTTATTTACATTAACCTTCAATTTATTTACATTAAAATAACGTTTAAGAAAAACATTTTGTTTTTTACCATTTATTTACATTATTAACCTTCAATCTATTTACATTAAAATTCTGTTTAAGAAAAACATTTTCAACCCTCATGTTTTGACAAAACATTATTTGGAATATATAATTTCTTGAATGAAGAGGCACTTCCTTCCACTAATTATTTCTTGAATAAAGCATGCACTTGTTTCACAGGAACATTCATAGAAGTTGGTGCATTTTTATCCCAATTTAAAATTATATAGGTGATTGGACTTGTTATTTGGACTTAAAGTATTTTTTTAAAAGATGCTTCATTTAAAAATAAAATAATTAGTTTGAAGTTTTAACTTAAATTTTGGAGTCTTACTTAAATTTAGTTTCGAAGTATGTAAAAATCTTTATAAAATAATAAGAGTTGTTTGGTGAGAATTTTGTATACAAATGTTAATAACAAATTGCAATCACCAAAATATGCATACAAAAGAATAAATCAACAACGACTTAACAACAAATTGCAATTACTAAAATCTGCATACAAAACAATCAGTCAACAACAACTTAACAACAAATTGCAATTACCAAAATCTGCCTACAAAAGAATAAGCCAACAACAAATTGCAATTACCAAAATTTGCATACATAAGAATAAACCAACAACAACTTAACAACAAATTGCAATTACCAAAATCTGCATACAAAAAAATAAGCCAACAACAACTTAACAACAAATTGCAATTACCAAAATATGCATACAAAAAGTCAAGGCAACAACAACTTAATAAAGTCAATTATATGCATCATCTAACATGGAGTGTCAACCAATGTATGATATAACCTTATGAATTTCTCTAAGCTTACCTTGAATGAGTTTATGCCACCAAGGCACTTCCAACTAATCGTTTGAATCACAAGTCATTCATATAGAAGTCAATTCTCATTAAACTTCTTCTCCTCAAAAACATACTGGAAAACTTCTTCTCTTATTTGGAAAAAACTCCACTAAATTTTGTCATTTCAAAGTCTTGCATAATGTTTTGGCCCACCTTTACACTGTTTCCAATGTTATTTCCCGGAGATTCACATTGTTTTTAACTTAAGGGAGCTCCAACAGGAGATGTAACGCAAGACTACAATCTGGTGCTTGAGAATTCCAAAGGCTCTAACTTTTACTTTCCATGTGATATCTCCCCATCAATTAAAACAACCAGAGTGCTAGTGCTTCAAGCAAGCACCCTAGAAACTTTTTCTCTCATCGAGATGACAAGCAGATGCAATCCCAGGTCATGCATAACCAATTTATACAAAGAAAATCAAATCCAATACCCAAAAATACCTCGCTCACTCCTCCGCCTTAACTCTTCAAGTTCAACGATATGTATGGGTTCAATTCCAACTTAATAAAAAGCTAACAAAAGGACATCCAAAAAGGCCTAGGCGTTGTCCAACCTTTGCTCAAAATTGGATCTTGAACGAGCTTAGCTTCGACCATCAAATATTTCTAGTTCTAGATTTTGAGTTAAGCTCATAATAACATAGAATCAAACATTGGTCTTATCGAGTTGAGGGCTATAATATACTATATACTTAAATACTAGCTCTCATACAAACGACTCCCATTTCCAATATTGGTGCTTGGCACTGCCATCACTAGAGCAATGAACGACCAACTACACAAACATACATTAATGCGTCGTTGAACCCCCACTCCATGTTTCAAGGCTCACATCACACTTACCAACCAATGGAAAAAAGGATTATTATTTTACAAAAAAATTCAAAAATAATATTGAACAAAACTAAACCATTTGAATAGATAAAAAAATAGTACACACCGACTAGTCGAGCGTGTCCCTCTATGTCTAGAGACATAATAAATAAGATTTAGCATTTTTATGTGAGAAAAAATAGTGTGTTCTATTTATTAATTAATGGGAGATTTTTTTATAGATTTTAAAGTACATACAATATTCATACCACAACCAATCAATCATTATTGAACATCTCCCTCTGCAGAACGATGGTCTACTTTCATTGATTTGGGGTTTCAATATCCCACTAAAACTGAAGTGTTTTACTTGGTTGGCGGTTAAAAGGAAGATTAATACCTGGGATAACCTTTGCAAAAGGGGATGGTTTGGTCCTAACATATGTTGCCTATGCAACACTAATGCCGAATCTGTGGATTACCTTTTTGTTGGTTGCCCTTTTGCTCATGATGTTATTCACTGCTTAAGTTATTTACTTGATGTTCATCTAATTTGGTTAGATATTTCTCTGGCTGGTAATATCAGCAGCTTAGTTAAGAAGAATGGAAGGCTATTGTACTTGCCATTTTTCTTTATTTGGAACCTTTGGAAGACCAGGAATTGCCTCATCTTTGAAAACGTGGTCCCAAACAGACCCAGACTCTGTCATGTGATCATGTCTGAGGTCAACTCATATCTGGTCCCACTTGTTAACAGAACCAAAGGAAGAATTATTGGAGACCCCCCAGGGCAAATTTATCCTATGGTATCTTTTTATGGTGCTGCAATAGATTTATTGGGTGGGGCTGGTGCCTGTATTTGGATGAGTGATAAGCATTTTCTCTCTATCATGTTGGGTTGTGGACACAACACTAACACTAGGGCTGAGCTATTGGCTCTCTAGGCATATCTATACATTGCTAAAGATGTTGGGTTATCGTACCTTTATGTCTTTAGTGATTCCTCAGTGATTATAAATTGGGATAAGGATGAATCCACTCTCTCCTTGGTGAACTTAGATGCATGGTGCTTAGACACTAGGAAACTTATATCTTTGTTCACTCACATGGATTTCAGTCATGTCTTTAGGGAACATAACAAGAGGGCAGATACACTATCCAAGGAAGGGATTTTGATGGCCGTGGGCCGGTTTACTTTCATGGAAACTTGTGAAGATACAATATACAGGGAGGTCACACTTCAACTTTTTTGAGAGCTTTTCTCTGGTTCTTTGACTTTATTAGTCTCTTGACTCTTGTTGGGAAGTATTTGGTTAAGTTGATTATCTTAGTCTCTGGAATTTGTGGGTATTCCAGCTCTGTCTTGGATAGTGTCTCTGGGCTCTTCATATTTTCTCTAGGGACAGACTTGACTGATTCTGTTATTTGACATTTATGAGAGGACCATCTTTGTATATGATGCCCAGTTACTGATAACTTAGCTTTATAGGACAAAATATTTTTTAGCTTGATTCTATTGAAAGAATTGTTTTCTTTTTGTAGGGGTCTTTTTTGTTGACTCGATGATGTACCCAGTTCCTTTGATTCAATAGAATAGCAAGGAATGTTTTTTTCTCCTGAAAATTACAAAAAATAAATAAAATAAAATAAAAACCAATCATTATGCTAGTAGAAGGCACCACTTCCATGTGAGATCTCCCATTGACATAAGGATCATGGTATATTGAAACTCATATGTTGTTGATAACCACAACTCTCAATCAATTAAATTTCAATTTCAATAACTATAATTAGATAGTAAAAACATTTAGGAAAGAAAGATTCAAGGAAATCTTCAGTGTACTTTAAAGATGACAGGACATGTCATAACTCAAACAGGACAACTATCATTAGTTGCAGATATCAAATACAAGTTTAATCATCACCATTATTCAAGAAAAACCATGCCAGCTAAAATAACCCACTCATTATCTAGTCATTAAACTATTTCGTTACACCCATAACCAATAGAAACTAGTTTTAAGACTTACTCTAAAATAAAAAAGATCTTCAATTTATGTTTATGTAATAGAGATGTATGTTTGTGTAATAAGGATGTTGAATCACTTGATCACATATTTTTCCATTGGCCTTTCTCTTTGGTTAGAAGCCACTAGGGCTCTCCAACCTAGTATGGGAGACATCCTGTCAAGTTAGTCAAGTTATGCTAGTTGACATAAATAAAAAATATTAAAAATATAAAAATGAAAAATATAAATTACACATTGGCTTAAATAAAATAAAAATTAAACTAGTATAAATCGATTTTAAACTTAGATCTATCAAATACTCATAGAGATCCAAATGTCAAAAAAATGTACACAATGACCGTTTCTTTTCGCCATTTTATCCTGAAGCCGCTCTTAGTTCCTCTGTGTATGCTAACCATTGGCTTGTAGTGCTCCCTCGCCACCGCCGATGACTGGAGTTCATCCTCAAAGCTAAGGACTAGTACCAACCAGCCTAAAAGAAGTGGGAAAAATAAATCGTCGGTTATGGCCTAGACTACGGGTTTGTGGTCTCTCTTCTCTGTTTTCTTTTATCTTCCACCCTTCCTTTCGTATCGTTATCTTTGGAACTTTGGAATCTGACATTAGAACCTTCTCCTTTTTTACCGGAGCACGTTCCTCTATTTTTATTTGACTGTCCGTCTTATATTTCTGTGGAGGGGTAACCCTGGTTTTCTTAACTAGGGTTTGTCTCTTTCCTCGTCTGCCGTGTGTTTCGACCTTCGAACCTGACCTGGGTATGTGGGGTTGTTTTTTGTATCTTGTCGAACTTGCTGGGTTTTGGATCCGGGTATTGACTCCTTGCAGACTGCACTCCTTACCTTAGTTAGGGTTTTTCCTTGGGTTTGTCTGCATTTGCGTGTATTCAATGTTGACTACCCTCTTGTATTTTTTGGGTTTCTATTGACTAGAAGAACCATTTTTATATTCCCCCTTTTTCTCCAATGTCAGAAACCCATGTCGGTCCTCTCGACCCCCTTGCAGATCAGTGCACTACTCGATTTCGACGTCACAGGTCGATTAAGGCTCAGAAAATTCTGGAAGGGAAGCTTCGCTTCGTAGTGGGTCGTGACATTTACCTTGACAGGGTGGAAGCGCTGTGCTCGCGAGCGCTCATAGGCCGATTGGAGTATGCCACTATGGGGAAAAAAGACTGGTATGAGTGGGCCTTAGCGCAATGGAAGCCATTCCTCACCTATGTTCCTGCTATTAGCCTGCTTGTAAGGGGATGGATTGTATTTGTATTTCTTGAGGCCGAACGAGCCACTACTGTCCTTAATAGGCTATGGCACGTAGGCAAGGGCTCACTTGTCTTAGATAGATGGCATCCGCATTTTGACCCTGCTCGGGAGAGGATAAAAAAGCGCCATTTATGGACATTGTTGCCTGGGCTACCTTTCCCGTTGTGGAATCGTACCATTTTGGAGGGCATTGGGAATTCTATCGGGCGTTTTGTGGCCATAGAGGACGATTTTTTGAATGTCTATGATAAGAGGATTGCTCGCATACTTGTGGAGATGGACACCTCGAAGGGTTTCCCAGCTGAGATCGAAATTCTCTGCCGGGATCGTGTCTTTAATCAGCGACTTGATTATCTTGGCATCCCATTCAGATGCAGCATATGCCGAGAGACTGGCCATCTGCGAAGAACTTGCTCGTCTTTTCGTCATGCCCCTGTTGTTCAGGCTCTTAGTCCTCTATCGACTGCTCTTGCGCCCATCTCCTCTGATCTACTGGATCCTCAAGTAAGTGCACCATCGATTCCTCCTTGTTTAACATCTGATCAACTTAAAAATGCTTGTGCACTTTATGAAGATGCTAGTGATCTGGAGATTGCGCTCTTGGACTCATGGAGTCATAAGAAGGACTCATCCAATCCTTTTTCTTCCTCTCCGGTGGCGAGATATCCTCTTCCCCGGAAAGAGCTGTTTGGTAACTCTCCTCCTTCGACCTCCTTAGCTCCACCACCGGCCCCGTCCTCTCCTCCCCTCGGAATTGATCAGTCCGTCTCCCCTTCACGCACTTTTGTTAATCCCTCTTCCTTGCAGACACCACCTCCCTCTTCACGTCTACTTTCTTTGATGGACTCTCCCTGCCACCTTTCTCGTGATTTAGTTACCCTTGGTTATGCTCAGGACTCGCCTATGGGCTCCACCTTACATCTTTCGGAAGTCGTCTCCTCTGTCCCACCTTTCACCGAAAAGGACTTTCCCCCCCTTGTGACCACGGGTCCCCCTACCTCGGTTTCTCCTCTCCTCAGTCCTGTCCATTCCCCTTCCTTTGCTGATCCAGGCTTACTAAAATCCCTGAGCATTTTCACCGACAAGTCCCCATTATCTCCATCTGTCCTTCCCCTTGAATCCATCAGATTCGAAAATGTAACGATAAGGAGGGGGAAAAAGAAAAAAAAGAAGTCTCCATTTGATCTTGAGATATCTGGATCAGCCCCGTACACACCTCTTTCTACCAGACTAAAAAATGTTGCGCGTAAGTTTGTTGTTTCCCCCCAAAGGGTCCTTAGAGCCTCGACCCCTCCTCTATTTGACACCTAATGCGTTATAGCTCTCTATGGGCTGCGGCTGTTGTACAATCACCATAGCGGAGTTACTAGCTATTTGGGTTGTATTAAGAGTCAACTTAATTATGGGTTTGCCCTTACTCATGATATATGGTGATTCATTGGTTATTATCTCATGGCTCATCAGAATTTCTGCCCTTGATGTTCCTTTTTTGAGGCACTGGTGCGAAGACGTTAGAGAAATGCTATTTCATTTTCCATCGGTGATATTCAAGCATATATACCGAGAGCACAACTCGCTGGCAGACGGTCTCTCAACAGCTCTGAATTTGGATATGGGAAATGGAAATTTCACGGAACTTTAGATGGTTTGGTAATAGCACAGGATTCATTTGTGCTCTTTTAGTTGCTGAATATACTCTATTTTTCAGCCATTGATGGTGATCAGTATTGTGTGTCTCTCTTTTTCTTGATTGAGACTTTCTGTTAGCTAGCTCTGCTCAGGAATACTTGCTTGGAATCACCTCTGGTACTCTCTTTTTTCTGACCTGATTTAATCAGGAATGATGACAAAAGTCTGTAAAGATCAGACTTTCCATGCTTCACATGTTTCGACTGCTTCAAATTGGAAAGACTTCAGTATACTGCGGATGTACTCAGTCTTCCATTGTTTAACTATATTGGTTGATTTGATTGACATGATCTTAGTTCACTGCTGACTGTTTATTTACTTCATGTATTCTGATATATAGTCAGAACTATGTAAACGAGGTCTTTTGATTCTATGAATAACAAACGCTAGAACTTTTTCTTTGTGAAAAAAAAAATGTACACAATAATTTATTTTTTTTCACGTAAAGGGAAAAAACAGTCCCTTGCTATTTCTTATTAGAAATCAAAGGAGACTTATCCATACAAAGTTTTCAGTGTACATCCATGATCCTCTCATCATCTATAATCAATCTCCCTCGCTATCCAAAATCTAGATATTCAGTTACAAAACATTCACCACAAAAAACATATCAGCTCTGAAATATGTAAATCCAAAAATAGTTCAGAAGTTCTAAACCCTTCATTCAAATACTAGTACTATGGACCACTCCTATCATCATGCTAATAGTATCTAGTACTTCTACAAGAACACCTACTGCCCTCCAAATACTCTTCAATATAAATAAAACCTTCATTTATCCTCAAGCCTCTTTTGGATAGTCTATCAGCAGTAGTATTATATTCCCTATGTAGATGCTGAAAATATGTATGCTGAAAAGTATCGATGATCTCAGCAGTCCTGTTAAGCCATCCAAAAATTTTGTTGATTCGAATGGGATGTTCCTTTCTGGCCCAGCCAATGATAGCCATCGAATCTCCCAGAATGCTAATGTTATCTATATTCAGTTCTCTTGCCAATCTGAGTAATGCCCAAAGAGCCACCAGTTCAGCCTTAGTATTCGTACCAGATCCCAAACCCAACCAAAAATGAAAGTAATGATTGTGTGCCAATGTCAATGTCCCCCCTCCTCCACAATATCCTCCCTGCTCAGCCCCATCAAAAGTACCCAGGATACCACTCGGAAGTAATGGAGGGTAATGAAAGCCAACTTTCTTCCTACAAATCGAACCATTAGGATAATGGCTGTATAATCTAATGATCCAGCATATAATGGCATCCAATGGCAATTTACAGTTCTCAAAGATGAGTGAATTTCTGTACCTCCACAAAACCCAGATGTAGAAAATGGGTAAAGTTTTGTGTAATATATGTGACTTATGCCACTCATTGAGACAGTGTACTAGAGATCCACCTCCCC
Source organism: Pseudotsuga menziesii (assembly GCA_001517045.1). Classification (NCBI taxonomy): domain Eukaryota; kingdom Viridiplantae; phylum Streptophyta; class Pinopsida; order Pinales; family Pinaceae; genus Pseudotsuga; species Pseudotsuga menziesii. Next base: position 67,501 of record LPNX010458795.1, on the reverse strand, counting down.
ATTCATCAGAAAAATCAAAATGTAACCTCAGCAATCGCCAAATCTGCAATGAGAAAGAGCAATGACAAAAAATGTGATCTACTGTTTCAGCAGCTTCCATGCATAACAGGCACATGTTAGGTCCAGAGTAACCTCGATTGCAAAGTACTTCCCAAGTGAGAATGCGACCGCTGAGTGCCAGCCACAGAAAGCAGAGAATCTTAAGTGGTGCATTCCATCGCCAAATAACCTGATGCCACCAAATACCAGTAGACGGGCATAACTCATCAATCTCAGAACTGTAAACCTCCTCAGCAGTAATCGATCCAAATTTGCCCTTGTCCCACACTAGTGAGTCTTCACAATCCATTAATCGGATTCCAGTCTTCTCAAGTTCAGCCACATAGCGATCCCAAATAGTAGCATCGCTCCCGGTAATGCCTAACAGATTACTGTCCATCCAATACCCACGGTTGTAATCCTCCGCTCTCCCTGATCGTATTTGATAGAAATACCAGATATCCTGTGAGTGAAGCCACCCAATGATATGCAAAGGTAAATAATAATCAGTTTTACAACCAACCACAGGGTCGATGCCAATCAAAGCTTTGTTTCCATTTCCCAATTTCCAGGCTAACTAGTTTTTAATTCGATAAAACTGCTTGTTAAAACTCCTCCAGAATAATGATCCAGTCGCCTTTTCCTTATGTTCATACTTGATCCACCCTTCTACCGAGTCTTCTTTCCAATATTTAGCCTGCAATATGGAACGGCAGAGTCCCGGCTGAGTAATAAATCTCCATCCCGTCTTCAATAGTATAGCCACATTAAATAGTTCCAGATCCTTAATATTCCAGCCCCCAGCCTTCCAAGGAGAACATAATTTACACCAACTAACCAAATGGATCTTATTCCTCTGTAAACTGCCCGACCACAGAAATTTTGCTATCAAGCTATTCATGCGAGATATAATGGCCAATGGAATCAGTCCCATAGCCAACCAGTACACCGGAATGCTCAATAGTACAGCTTTAATCAGAATCAATCGCCCGCCTAAAGACAACCACCTATTATTCTAGTTTCTAATCCTCTTCTCCATTCTGATCAGCAACCAAATCCAATCTTTAGTTAAATAACCATTTGGCTTCAATAAACAGCCCAGGTACTTCAATCCATCCCCAATAGCCGAAGACTTAATTGGAATAATTTCCTTAATAGCTTTCTCCACAGCACAAACCTGTTTATGGAAAATGAAGCAAGATTTACCAAAGTTTAAAAGGATACCAGATGCACAGCAGAATAGCTTCAAAATTCTATTTATCTCCGACCAATCCTCGACATCCCCCGTCCCATAAATGATCACATCGTCAACAAATAGTATATGCGTCAAAGCAAGTGCTGAAGTGAAAAGAACACCTTTGATCCTGCCACTGCTCCTGGCCTCTGATAAAAGTCTACTCAGTCCTTCGATAACCAACAGAAATAATAAAGGGGACAAAGGGCAGCCCTGCCTGAGTCCCCTCCCACATCCGAAGAATGAGGTAGGAGCGCCATTTACCAGCACAGAGAAATTAGCTGAGGTTATACACCCCATAATCCATCTAACCACCTCAAAAGGGAGGCCAATCTGTACCAGTATGAGTCTCAGGAGCCCCTAGTCAACCCTATCATAGGCTCTTGAAAGATCCAATTTCAGTATGACAGCGTCCAAGTCCCGAGTTTTAATGGAATGTAAAGCCTCCTGGGTGATTCCCACTGCCTCCGAGATCTGCCTGCCATGTAAAAAACCAAATTGCTCCTTAGTTATCCTTTGAGATAGAATAGGCTTCAACCTGTTTGATAAGATCTTAGTAATGATCTTATATGCCAGATTACATAGTGAAATCGGTCTGTAGTCATCAAAGGTGAGTGGCTTATCAGTCTTAGGAATCAATGCTATGAAGGTAGCATTCAGTATGCCAGGAACATGCCCATGCATCCTAATATCTTCCACCAAGGCCACCAAATCTTTCTCGAATAGTGCAAAAAAACACAGTATAAATTCTACTATCCACCCATCAGGCCCCGGGCTTTTATCTTTTTTAAAAAGATCAAGTACATCTCTTATCTCTGATGCATTAATGGGGTTAAAAATCTCTTTACCTTCATCTTGCTCAAAGAACCTGGGGAAATGTCTAGTCACCTCCAACTGTTCCAATATGTTCCTCTCGCCAGTCTCCTCATAAAACTTAGCAAATTTACCTTTCGCAGCTTTACACAGATCAAGCTGTTTATAGATCTTACCTCCTGAATCATCTTCCAATTCCCAGATAGAGTTCTGTATCCTACTATGATTAGCCACCTTATGAAAATACTGAGTATTATTGTCCCCTTCTGTCATCCACCTAGCCCTGCTTTTCTGGAGAAGAGTCTCAGCCTTGATGTGAACCAGATGGTTCCTACTGTCAATGGCATCTGTCAGTCTCTTCCTATCCACATCCACACCTAATCCTTTCATAATCTTCTCATTTAACAGAGTAATAGTTTCCTCTACTTCATTAAGCTCCAATCTATTCTCCGCCTTTCTCCTCTTCTCCCATTTAATAACCAGCCTTTTAAGATAGCTCAACTTCATCAAAAACCTTATGCAGCCAGGTTCACTATCTAAATGATGCATTTCATCCCAAGTGGCCCTCATAAAGTCACGGAAATCCTCCTCCTCCAACCAGACCCGGTTGAACTTAAATGGCAGATTGATTTTGAGTAAATCAAAATCCAATTGCAATGACATCGGACAGTGATCTGACAGCTTAGAAAAATCCACCCATGTCCTATATCTGTCAATCTTCTCCAATAGCTTATTACAGATCAAAAATCTGTCCAATCTCTTCGCAACATGTCCCACTCCCTCTCTACCATTATACCAAGTAGGCGAAGGAAAGTCAGCAATAACATCCACCAGTTCCATTGAATGAAACAAATCAGCAAAATAATAACATAAAGGGTCATCAGCCTGTCTACCACCCCAGACCTCCGAAGGCCCCAATATAAAATTTAGGTCGCCACCCAAGATCAAATTCTCCAAATGCAGTAAACCCAGCAAGGAAATATGATCCCAAAATCTCTGCCTGGCCTTGTATGGCCCATAGACATTGAGAAGATTAAGTACCCCATCGAAACCTTTGAAATGCCCCTCCAATAGAATACCCCCAGCAGTACTAAAAGATTTGAAATGGGCGAACCGTGGATCCCATGCCGATAAAAGTCCCCCTGATAAACCATTCGAGTCCGTGGCAGTGACAACCCAGTCAGGACAAATCTTAAGGAAATTCTCACATGCAACCGATGCTGGAACCATAGTCTCTTGCAAAAAAGAACTTGTACAGAATGAGAATAAATATATTCACGGAGCGCCCTTCTCTTGGGGAGGCCTCCCAATCCCCTAACATTGAAGGTCTTAAGGATCATTTTGAACCCTGTCCCAGGGACATTGCTCTAAGATCCCTTGGAGAGGTGACAGCCACAGAAAGGTCCAGACTGCTCAATACAGGTGAGTTACGCTCCAGTGAGCTAGAACCACCTTTAAGTCTCGCCCAATGCTTCTTCTTCCCTTTCCGTAGTGTCACATTCGACCAAATGGATTGAATTGGACAGGCACTCGACTGAGACTCAGGATTTTGTGCATAACACTGCAAAGGGGTTTTGCAATAATCCCCCTCCAGTCTCCCAGGATCAACCCCATGCTCCTCATCTAGTAATGACCACAGTTGCTTATCAGTGATATTATCATATAATGCCGAAATATTCCCCCCCAAATCCACCTCCTTAATCAGATCCTTATCAGCAACCACCCCCAAAGATGTCGAAGGCCCCTGGTCTAGTTTATCAGTGGAAGTATTCAAATAGGGACTAATACAATAGTGCAAATCATCAACCTTATTCTCAATTGGCACCGAGCTCCCCACAATCACATTTGTAGACTCCTCAACCACAACAACAGAAGGATCGCCAGAATCCATATGACCCTCCAGTAATGCAGCCCCACAAAGTCCATGCACATATT
>LPNX010458795.1:5632-63009 GCA_001517045.1 Pseudotsuga menziesii | reverse complement strand
CATATATCCTATCACAGGAACCCAGGCCTCTCTCATCCACGCCAGCATCGCGGCTCTGGTAACCCGCACAAATTCTATTCTCCCAACAAGTGCCCTCTGAGCAAAACTCTGCACCTTATCGATCTCCAAGTCTTCGCCAAGAGTGAGCCTTTCCATCCCATCTCGAATTTTAAGTGCTTTGAGTTTTCTTTTACGTCGATCACCACCCCCCCTGGTACTCTTCTCCTTAGAAGGGAAAGGCACGTGATGCCTCCAGTTCGCATTAATATGAGCTACAGAGCCCATACCATCCATCACATTCCCCGAGCCTTCAGCAGTCTGCGAAGGGTACTGACCCACCGTCGTCAAAATACCACCAACCAATGAATGAACCTCAAATAATCACTGCAAACCTAGTGTCCAAATCCCGAGTGCTCCAAAAACATAAAGATCTAAATAAATATTCGCCGCCTTGAAGACACGTCAAACATATCCTTAAATGTAATACCACCCCCCAACAACCGAAATCAATGTAGACCACCCGTCACCCTCCCACGACAAATCTGATACAGAACAGACACAGGTGATCTAATGCCTCATAAATGACAACACTCCACATCTCTCAGGAATTATATCAGAGCTGTCCATCTCATAAAATCTCAATAAAGTAGGTAGCATAATATTACAACACCACAACCAACGATCAATGCCATGCAATAATGGTGACAACCACCACCCCCCAGTGAGAATTCAAATTGATCCAGAGCGAGAGAGGAAAACCCAGACCCCAGCAGTCCACGGCTAGTTCATTCCACCTGCAGAACTAAGAGAGGGAGCCATCGCCCGGCCCAACCGCCTGCCAAACCAGGCCAATAAAGAAGCCAAAGAACCCCGGAAGGTGACCGCAGAAACAACACCAATCTAAACTCCCCCAAGCAAGTTGCAAGTACAATCGCCTTCTAAATTCGAATAAAAGCCAGCGACCTTACCAGACCTGCAAATACCCATCTAATAAAGATCAACATACCCGAAGGGTGCCCACCAAAACCACACCATTCAAAACGCAACCACAGAGCTCAGCAAAAGATCCAATAAGTCCAAAGGAGTCGATTCTGCAGCTATCACCGGTACAGATGAGTCTGAACAAAACAGTAAACTCACCACAGTGAACCCAACTTAAAGAGTCTCGTCCCGACCATAAGAGAAAAAATAGGAACCCTCAATCCAGTCATCCAGATAATAGTGAAATCTCTCCACCAGAGAAGTCATCAAAACCTGCAACATGCACACTCAGTGCCATAACCAGCGTCCATACCAGACCTGCAACATGCACGCTCAGAGCCCGAAATCCCTCGCTCCCTTGCTCTCGCTCCCATTAGTCACTTATGTACACAATAAATTAAATCCCTCTCTATATTTGATAAATCTGAGTTTAAAATAAATCTATACTAATTTACTACAATAAATTACAAATGTCTGATCGTAGAGTTGCCTTTTGCCTTTATTTGTTAATTGGGGATTTGAGAGTTGCCTTTTGCCTTTATTTGTTAATTGGGGATTTGAAAACATAGGAATTTGGCTATCTTTGAAAATGGTCATAAATGTATCAATCAAAGGTAATTTAAGTCCTGCTTGTCACTATTAATGGATTAATCACACTATACTGACATGGAAGCCAATCAAGTCAATCATTTCAGATCTAACTTCGTACGCACTGATTATGCTGACGTGGCCGCTGTCCTCAACTTCTCGGCAATGATGTCAGCAAATAATGCATAAGCTCGTAATAAAAAAATCACCCCACCGGGCCACCGCAACAACAAACGCTAAACACGGTCATACAGCTGTGGGAGACGTATGTACGCTAGTATTCTACGAGACTATGTCTTCCGTTCACCGTATACATGTTTCGTAGGTCTTTCTTTTGAATTGTGTCCACCGGTGGAGGGCCTCCCGTTTACTGGTCAACGCAGGTCATTGGCCGTCGTATATTTCTCCGACACACGACGGACATTTGCTTACGTCGAGTATTTGCCGCCAAACTGGGGCTACAGAATCGTGGAGCCGAATGAATGAGGCCTCAGGCCAGGAGGAAAACGATGGCAGTGGCTGCCATGACCGGCAGCCCGGCGTGTCCTGCTGATCAGAGCACTGTTCCGGCCGGTTTTTGAACATTACGGCGGAGCTTTTCGGCCTTAAATGCCGTTTCGATTTTCCAGTTTGTGGAATTTCGCGCTTAAAGCTTTGAATCCGAGAGACAAGAGGAGGAAAGAGGTTTGAATAAGGGAAAGGAAGTGTGGAAATTTGAAGCCATGGAACTGAAAATGTCACGGAAAGTCTCTCGGCATTTTTTGTTTTTTTCTTTGTTTCTGATAAAGTTAACGGCATTTTTTGTTTTTTTCTTTGTTTCTGATAAAGTTAAGCTGGTTTGCTATTGGCGGTTCACAAGGAGGACATCATTCACAACATTTATTACAAAGGGCTCCACAAGAGCATCATGTCACTTACAAGAGTAGAACCTGGGTGGGGAGGGTAACATTCATTCCTCCCAACCACCCAAGCTACATCCATTTGACATGCCGGAGGAGTTAATGCCTTATAGGATCAAAGAAACTAAAAAAGTTAATGAATAAGTATTACTTGTTTTAAGGATTAGTATTTAGGATGGGTTTCTTTATGTCATAGAAAGAATTCCATTACGCATAGTTGTTGGATGTATCTCACATTTTTTAATAACATGTAGGATGAATTCGAAAGGGGTTCTAAAAGTACTTCCAATTAAGGAATGGGTGTTTTTATTTATCTCCTAGAGGATAGGGAAATATTAAGAAAGATATCATACTCACCTACAAACTATGGTCTAATTTTATCAACCAATGTGGGTTAATACATTTTTTTAAAGATAAGAGGGATTTTATCTTTGAAACCATTCCAAGTTACACAATAATTAGGCATATGAGCATATTTTAATTGGAATATGAAAAATAATGTAAGAGGGATATATGAAATTAATCAACCAATCAATCTATGAAACTAATCAACCGTTGTTTTATTAAGAGGAACCAATATCTTGTATTTCCTTATTGGTGCAAGTATCATGGTATATTTGGGATTATATGTTATGATTTATAATGGTTAGGGTTATTATTGTTAAGGGTTGAAAGTGTTAAACATTAAGGGTGTAACCATTAGTTTTTATTAGTTAGGGGTTACATGTGTTATGAATGATACAAGTTCTTACTTATAGGGGTTAGGGGCTTAAGAATTTAGGGTTTATGGGTTATATGTGTCATAGGATATGGATTACATGTTTTAAGGGACCTAAAGTTTAATGGTTATATAGATGATAGATGTTATAAGAGATACTAATTACACCACTTATGAAATAGCATGTGTCATTAATTAAGAACTTTAGTGGTTAGTGGTTACAAGTCTAATGGTGAAATTAAGGTTTAAGGGTTATAGGAGTTACATTTCATGGGTTATAAGGTTTGATGGTTATAATAATTAATGATTATAATGGTTATTGGTTAGGGTTTATCATGATTAGGGGTTGGGGACTATGAATTGGGTATTACAAGGCTCAATGGTTAAGGTTTGAGGGTTACGAGCTGGTTAAGGGTCATGGCGTTTATGCTCTATGGGGGTTATTTGTTAGGATTTATAGTTGTCACATGATGGTGGTTAAAAAGGTCAAGCTCAAAGGGGTTTCATTATATATTATTGATTATACTGGCTAAGGGGTTCAGAATTATAGGCTATCAATTGTAGTGTTTAGGGATTATGGATTATAGTAGTTACAAATTACAAGGGATTGATACTATATGAATTAGGGGTTAGGGTTGATAAAGGTAAGGGGTGAGGGTTTATATGAGTAAGGGATCAAAGGGGTTTAGGGTTTAATATTGATAGTGTTAGTATTTATTGAGATTAAGGGTATGGGTTATAAAAGTTCAAGTATATAGGGGTTATTTATTAAGGTATATAATGGTTATATGGGTTATGCATTATACGTGCTATTATATAATGGTTATTAATGATTATTGTGTATAAGGATTAAGACTTGAATGGATTTAAAGTAAGAGATTGGGTGACAATTTTATGGATTAAGGGTTAAGGGTGAGGGGTTTCACATGTGATATGGGTGAAGGGTTATACGGGTTATGGGATATGAGATTTTTTCAATAAGGGTTAAGAAATTGAACACTTGGGTGGAAAGGATTATTAAATACAAGATACAGGTTAGCAAGAATAATAACTTGTTATACTTAAAAAAGGCACTAATTCAAAGATTAATTTCAAAACATTAAAAAAAATTCATATTTTAAAACACTATAGTTTCACCATCAAACCAATCAAGAAAGCACCAATGTCTTTTATTTTCTACCATTGGTGTAAGTATCATGGTATATTTGGGATTATATATTATGATCTATAATGGTCAAGGTTAAGGGTTGAGAGTGTTAAACATTAAGGTAATAGCTATTAAGTGTGAGTAGTTGTTAGAGTAATCAACCTAGTTAGCTACCTTAGACATTAATTAATCCATTTTTGTCTTATTTGCCTAGTTTCCGATATTCCACTCTATGCAAGTTGTCTTCCACATGTCCTAGAAGTCAAACTTGCTAAAAATGAGTCATGGAACACTTGGGAAACCTCCTGGAAACCATATTTAGCATGTCTTCTTTATTCGAGATCATCTCTAGTGCATATCTGTTTTTTCTGCTAAGTTGCTTGCTTTATTGAGATTTACGGCAAAAGGGAAAGTAAGATTAGGTGTAGTTGACTTGTTTTTTGCCCTCATCATCCTCCATCCTTTTCTCCTAATAAAAGCATGTATGAGTTGTCTTTCCATCCCTTATTAGCTTTCCTACTTGAATTTTCCAATTCGTGAGCCTCTAAGTGGATTTGGAAACTGCTTTATGCACCTATGGGGGATTTGACTAGATTTAGTAAGCCTACTTTTTTACTATTTCGAATGGAATCCTTATGCATTCGAATCTCTCATGTAATTATATATTGCAATAGCCTATTGCTTCACAAGGTTGGCTATTGTACACTTATTCAATCCAGATTAGTGTTATGCTCCAATTTCGGTCTCCTTTGTTCGTAATTTTGCATGGTTGATTAACAATTTTGTGAGTGCAATTGTTCTATCACTTGGGTTCAATTTCCACATGGTATCAGAGCCTTTGTAGATCGATTTCCCTCCTTCCATATTGCTATTGCAGGTTTGACATCTTGACTGGGAGCACATTCTGCTGGTTGAAGGGCACAGTTCTGAGCTATGGATCAATCTCAGAAGATCATCTTGACTCCATTTAATTTATTTGAATGGAAATCAGAGATGGAGATACTGTTGAGAGCGAAAGGTCTCTACAGGGTGACTATGGCAACTGAGGCAGAGCCCAATGCAGCTGCAAAGAAAATTAAATGACACAACATGAGGGATGATGCCTATGGTCTTTTGTGTCTGAGCATATCAAGAGACCTCCTCTTCCATCTTGATGGGTTGACATCACCTAATGAAGTATGGGAGAAGCTTGTAGAGATTTTTGGTAATACAGATGAGATGAGAGGACATCAAATCGAGAATGAATTGATCTCTTTGAGTCCCAACAGCTTCGAATCCCTGCAACTCTGCTTTTCCAAGTTTAAAGCCTTTGTTTTTCAGCGAAAACAGTGTGGAATTGAAAAGAAGGAAGAGAAACTAGTTTTGGCCATACTCTCGAAGCTTGGCCCTGACTATTCAGTGTTTGTTTCGACCTTCCATGCCACCAAGTTGACAGCTCGAGCTTGGAAGATGCCTAAGCTTGTAGAGTTCATGGAATCCCTCACACAAGAACAAGATAAATTGGTGATGATGGGCACTATCAAACCTTCCAAAGACCAAGCTTTGGTTGTTGGAGATTCGAGGGTGGATTCAAAAGGCAAGAAGAAAGCTAAGAATCCACCTGAGCAAAAGAGAGATAAGAACAAGTCTCAAGAGGAGCCCTAAGGCTCCAAGAAGAAATTCCAGAAGAAGAAGAACAAAGGAGAAATGAGCAAGTGCGCATACTGCAGTAAGGGCTATCATCCTGAAAGCTCCTGCATGAAGAAGCAAATTGACATGTTGACCCAACTCCTGGAGGAGAATAACATCTCCCTTCCCGATTGCTCAAAGAAGAGGGAAGGTGGATCAAATTTAGAGGATAGAGAGAGAGAGTACATGCCTTGGTTGCTGGCACATCAAGCTCACCTAGCTTCATCATAGACTCTGGAGGTTCAAGACATATGGTTTCGACCAAGGAGGCATTCTCCTCTCTTGACATGTCGAAAGGTCCACCAATAGTGCTAGGAGATGACTCTCACTAACAGTTTGGGGAAAGGAAGGATTGATCTTGACCATGGTAAGTTCAGTAATGTATTTGTATGTTCCAGGTCTTCCCTCTAGCCTCTTGTCAGTGTATCAGATGACTCACACAGGGTCTCCAAAGAAGGCCATCTTCTCCCCTGATGATGTTGAGATCACAGAGATCTCGAATGGTAAAGTCATTGCAGAAGGAGTTGTAGATCACACTTCAAAGGTATACATGTTTTCACATTTTCTACCCTACTCAAACCCCTCTGCTCTTCTGATTCATGCTAATGCGGCAAGCAAGCTTTGGCATGAAATATTTGGCCATCTTAACTATAAGTATATTTTTGATCTAAGTGAAAAATAAATGGTCATAGGGTTACCAAAGATTAAGTTTTCCAAGGGAGTTTGTCAAGGTTGTATCCTAGGAAAACACACAAAGCATAAATTTGAGAGAGCTAGTCAGGAGAGAACCTCTGCACTTCTTGAGTTGATCCATAGTGATGTTGTTGGTCCATTTCCTCATATTTAAATGAGTCAAGACAAATATGCATTGACCTTCATAGATGAATTTTCTAGGTATTGTTAGGTTTACTTCCTGAAGCATAAGTATGAAGTTTTTGACCTCTTCAAAGTCTTTAAGGCCTTGGTTGAAAACCAGTCTAGGAGGAGACTCAAGATCCTCAGATCTAACAATGGTGGTGAGTATGTCAAGTCTGAGTTCATTCAATATTGTAAAGATGTAGGTATTCAGATGCAACATTCAATCCCTTACACACTACATCAAAATGGTGTTGCTGAGAGAAAGAACATATCACTGAAGGAGATGGCAACCTGTATGATGGAGGCTAAGACTTTGCCACCAAAGTTTTGGGCCAAGGCTATAGACTGTGCATCCTATATCCAAAATATGGTGCCTCATAAACAACTTGATGGTATGACTCCTTTCGAATCTTGGAGTGGGCACAAGCCAGATGTGACCCATTTCAGGATTTTTGGCTCAAAGGCTTGGGGTAGAATTCCAACTGAAAAGAGAAAGGCTTTGTAGCCCCAAATCCAAGAGTGCCTATTTGTTGGGTATTCTGAATATTCAAAAGGGTATAAGCTGATTAACTTGAGCACAAACAAAGCCTTCATTGAAAGGAGTGTTTAGTTCCAAGAAGAGCCTTTAGCAGCAGTTGAAGTTGGACAGTCTTCTTCACCACCAGAACCATTGAATGTAAGTGAAGAGACAAATGAGTTTCCTGATTATGATATGTCTGATAATGATGATTTAATTGCAGATCCTAACAGTCCTACAAGACCAAAATGGGCAGCAAAGACCATTCATGCAACTGGGGAACTAGCTGGAAATCCTAGTGATCCTAGGAGGACTATATCTTAGTTTGAGTGTGCCTTGTGTATGAAAGACCCTTTGTTTGTAGAGAAGTGCTATCTGATGGTTGAATCAGACCCACAAACATATGAAGATGCAGCACATGATCCAAGATGGCAAGCAGCCATGAAAGAAGAATTCAGCTCAGTCCAGAAGAACAACACTTGGGAAATGGTTGATCTTCCCCCAGGGAGGAAGCTAGTTCATTGTAAGTGGGTTTTCAAAACTAAGTTTGCTGCTGATGGTTCACCTTTGAAATATAAGGCCAGATTGGTAGCCAAGGGATACTCACAGGTGCATGGTATTGACTATAATGAAACCTTTGCACCAGTGGCAAAGATGGACTCCATCAGGCTAGCCTTGGCCATTGCAACTTCGAAGCAGCGTGAGGTACATCACATGGATGCGAAGTGTGCTTTCCTGAATGGAGATCTCACTGAAGAGATTTACATGCAGCAACCTCAAGGGTTTGTTACTAATCCATCTTTTGTGTGTAGGATAAAGAAATCATTGTATGGGCTTAAGCAATCCCCCAGGGCTTGGTATGCCAAGATTGATGGCTTTATGTTGTCATTGAGTTTTGTTCGATGCAAGTCTAATCCTAATGTTTATTTGAAGCTGATTCATGGTTCTTTGATGATTATTGTTTTGTATGTGGGTGACCTTCTGATTACAGGAAGTTCAAAGAAAGAGATTGCCTCCTTGAAGGATGCAATGAACCATGCATTTTCTATGACTGATTTGGGGTTGTTGAGCCAATTCTTGGGTCTCAAAATTGTTTAATCCCAACATGGAATAAAAGTACATCAGTCCAAGTATGCTTTAGATTTCCTGAACAAGTTCAACATGAAATATTTCCAGCCAAGCAAGACTCCCTTCCTTTCAGGAGTTAAGCTTGAAGAAACAGGTTCTTCTCCTATGGTAAATAATACACTGTATAGGCAGTTGATTGGGTGTTTGCTTTACCTTACACACACTCGACCTGATATTTCTTATGTAGTAAGTGTGGCTTCAAGATACATGGATCAGCCTCATGAGATCCATTGGAGAGCAGCCAAAAGGATCCTAAACTTTGTTCAGGGAACAAGAACTCATGGGATCTTCTACAAAGCTGAATTTGATCTTGATTTGATTGGGTTTACTGACAGTGATTGGGTAGGTGACAACACAGATCAAAAGTCAACATCAGGATATGTGTTCATGCTTGTTGAAGGACCAATCAACTGGTCAAGCAAGAAACATAGTGCCATAGCACTTTCACCTACAGAAGCAGAGTACAGAGGAGTTGTAAATGCAACAACTCAATGTTTATGGTTGCATGGGATACTTGGTGAGTGTGGCTTTGAATCAGAGTTTTCAACTATTATATATTGTGATAATCAGAGTACCATTCGAATCTACAATGATCCAGTTCAGAGACAGAGAACCAAACACATTGAGATCCATATGCACTACATCAAACAACTTGTGCATGATGGCACCATTCACTTACTATTCTGTGCATCTTCATAACAAGTAGCAGACATCTTCACTAAAGTTTTTTGTGAGAAGACATTCAACAATCTCAAATCACTGCTGGGGATTACTGATCATGTTGTGAAGCATGATTGATGACAATATTTTTAAATTTCATTTTACTGTCCATATTTAAGGGAGGATTTTCCCACTAGGTTTTTGCCTCTTTCCTTGGTTAAATGGACATGCAGTATGTAAAGGGTGACTAAGCCTTGTTGCCAGGCCCTATAGTTTTCTGATATTTACTCATAAAGTCAGGCTTAAGGGGAGGTGTTAGAATAATCAACCCATAGTAAGCTACCTTAGACATTAATTAATCCATTTTTGTCTTATTTGCCTAGTTTCCAATATTCCACTCTATGCAAGTTGTCTTCCGCATGTCCTAGAAGTCAAACTTGATAAAAATGAGTCATGGAGCACATGGGAAACCTCCTGGAAACCATATTTAGCATGTCTACTTTATTCTAGATCATCCCTAGCGCATATTTGCTTTTTCTGCTAAGTTGCCTGCTTTATTGAGATTTATGGCAAAAGGGAAAGTAAGACTAGGTGTAGTTGACTTGTTTTTTTTCCTCATCATCCTCCATCCTTTTCTCCTAATAAAAGCATGTATGAGTTGTATTTCCATCCCTTATTAGCTTGCCTACTTGACTTTGCCAATTCGTGAGCCTCTAAGTGGATTTGGAAACTGCTTTATGCCCCTATGGGGGATTTGACTAGATTTAGTAAGCCTGCTTTTTGGCTATTTCGAATGGCATCCTTATGCATTCGAATCTCTCATGTAATTATATATTGCAGCAGCCTATTACTTCACAAGGTTGGCTATTGTACACTTATTCAATACAGATTAGTGTTATGCTCCATTTTCAGTCTCCTTTGTTTGTAATTTTGCATGGGTGATTAGTAATTTTGTGAGTGCAATTGTTTTATCACTTGGGTTCAATTTCCACAGTAGTTAGGGGATATATGGGTTAGGAATGATATTGGTTATCACTTATAGGGATTAGGGGTTTAAGTGGTTAGGGGTCAGGTGCACAAGAATATACAATTTATGGGTTATATGTTTCAAGGCATATGGATTATGTGGGTTAGGGATTAAGAGACATAAAGGTTAATGGTTATATAATTTAAAGAATAAAGGTTATAAGTGATATCGATTTATATAGGGTTTATGGAATATTATAGGTTTCATTTTTTATGAACTATAGTGGTAGTGGTTAGAGTCTAATAGTGAAACTAGTGGTTAAGGGCTATATGCATTAAATTTCATGGGATATAAGGCTTAAGGGTTATAATAATTATTGTATTATAATGGTTATTGGTTAAGGGTTATTGTGGTTTGGATTTGGGGACTATGAGTTAGGTGTTATAGGGATCGAGGGTTAAGGGTGAGGGATTTTATGGATGATATGGATTAGGTTTATTAGGGGGTATGAGTTATCAATAATAGCAACTTGTTATACTTAACAAAAGGAACTAGTACAAAGACTAACTTTAAAACATTATGAATTTTCATATGTTATATTATTAAACCTTCATCCATTCGTTTTCAAATACAAAGTGAAGGAAGCAATACATTTTTTTTCCGCTCTGATTACAGAGCTAAGCCGACGAGGACATCAAGTGAGACCCTTATATAGTAATGTATAACCACCCAAGGATTTGACCTCAAGACCTTCTACTCACAACTTACATCACTCAACCACTTAAGCTAGTCCACCGGAATATATATATATATATATATATATATATATATATATATATATATATATATATATAGGTAGGTAGGTAGGTAGGTTAGTTTATGGTAGTAATAATATAGGGTAGACTAGTTGGTTAGGTAGGTTAGTTTCAATGAGGATAGTGATTAGTTAGTGTAGTCTATGGTAGGGTAGCTTCATATTAGGCCAAGTATGCTAGGATAGGATATGATAAAATAGTGCATGGTAGGATGCTAAAATCCTATGGTAAGGATAACTAGTGTAGGATAGGGATTGCTACATCTGGCTAGGCTAGGGCATGACATGATGCTTGAGACTATATTTTCTTCAAACTCAACACTATCCATCCAAGTCACATAGTGTGTGAGAAACAATTCACCTTTATGATCTAAATAAAAAAGGATCTCATATCAATAAAGAAATCCATTAGAGTACTCAATTTGAATTGGCTCACTTTATTAAATAAGATTTATTACATATCCAAATAAAAATGATCTTGAACTTCATCTAATTCAATATCTGACTATCAATATAACAATTCATATCAAACCTTGAAAATCATTAAAAATAATTTCCCATAACAACATATAGGATGTCTATCACTAGGTCATCATCAATATAAGCATCATCATCAAGATGAATCATAGGATGTGATCCAATCACTGGATGGTCAACTTGATTCTCCTTTTCATGCGACACTTCTTCTTACTCTAGTGCATATTTTCCATCTTCATGAATATATTTTTATGGAAAAATATACTTTACAAGCCTTCCTCTTAGATCAAATCTAACAGCAAATGACCAACCTACTCTACCGAACACATGTGAATAAAATACCTACTGACATTAACTTGGAAGTACATAGGGCTTTGAATTTGGCTCATACCTAATTGTATTAATCATGGTAAATCCATTATCATGAACAATAGTAGTCCTTTAATAACCTTATAGAAACAATCTTTGCGAGCTAACCTTGAAGAGAACCACTTCAAAGGATTTAAAGTCTATGTCCAATATATCTTCCAATTAGCCACATAACCACAAATCATATGTAATAATATGTATACAACCCATGTGGAAATAGTAGTAATCTAGAAAAGTGTAGTTATCTCATTGTCATATGTTTTCTTCATATCATCCAGTTGTTTGATGGTATTCTCTACCATTACACCACATAGCTTTGTGATGTGTCACCTACATTCTCAATATGTTATGAATGCATTTTCATGAATAGATAATTATAGGTACAAGATAATTTGAAGGGCAAATAAAATGATAAAAAACGAGAATTAAAATTAAAAACCAATTGGAGATGCTTCCATTAGATCAATTTCCTTCGATGTAAAATGCATATCATTTCCAAGTAAATTCTTCTAATAAACTCCACTATCCAACTCCATGATAAGCTATAGTAACCTTCATTACATCATTCTATCCATACCTTCATCCAATAAAAAATATCCACAATGTATAAATGCAATGCATCCCAGTCTCCACTATTTAGATGAAGAAAGAAAAATAGAGTTAGTGCACAAATCAAGCTTAACAACATATGTACAAAGATAATAATTATAATAAAATCTAATACCTTTTACTTTCTCCATCTACATTTCCCCAACGACACATCACATTCAATTTTTTTAATGGAATTGACATCCCAAAGGAGAGGCACATTAAAATCACCCACTGCTTCCAATAAAATCTCACTACCTATTAACAACCTAATTTTATTCACGTACTTTGTCATTAGTGTCAACATTCTACATCACTTTTGGTAGCACTAGCCCCATTCCATCACTTCCATCATCATATGACCTTAGTATTGTGACTAAGTACTAAGTTATACCCAAATGTTGACCTTGAAGGTCATTGCATGGAATTTCCCTAAAAATCCATGCACAATCATTCCATTAAAATCCTTGAAAACAATGAAGCAGTCCCAAAAATAGAATTTGGTTTCTGATAAATATTTTTCACCTTCCAAAAAGGTGCAGTGGCCAAATGTGGACATTCCCAAACCATTATTGCCAAAAATATATTTTGATCTAGTCTCCAATACTTATCTCTATCCCACTAAGTCATCAACGAAAATGGATTTTTCAAACTAGAGCTAGTTCTAAGGGATGCCCACATCATTTTCATTAAATAAATCCCTCAAATTCACCTCATCCATCACATCCATAAAAAATAAGGTTATGCTTCTAGATTACATACAAAAATAGAGAGATCCATTAATGTTATTTTCTTTCCACCTTCGGATTCCATACTACATCGAGTTGGGAGTGGAGCACTAGAGGAAAATAATAGCCATCCCTTGGGTTGGATACGAAAGACCACATTTACTACATCCATTACCAAGGTGTGTATTATTATAATCATTCTTTTGTTAATACAAAAATACTTTCTTTCTCTCATGCTTTATGTCTTTCTTTTTATCTAGTTTTGTTTATTTTTTATTACATGAAGATTTATGAGTATTGTTAATTCTTGTAATTTTCATCCACATATTTTGATGTGATAATCAATTTGCACAACCCTTGAGTATGTACTTTTTTGTACGGGTTGGTGCTAAAACACCAAGACAGGATTTGGTGATTCCATGTCTCCTTACCCCAATCAACCATCTACATCAACCAACCCTAGCAACCCTTTTCTCCAAAACATATTCATGACCTTTGTTGAAGTCAATATTCAAACTTAGCATAATCAATATAGTACACCAACTAAACTTGTCATTTCTAACAAGCATAAGGATCCAACATTACCAAAAGGGTATTTGTGTCTTTCACAACCTAATATCAACCCTAGTTCAATGGTACCCAAACCCCTTACACCACACAACCTAAATGCTACCCATGCCCACAACTATAATGTTGTGTATGACCTAGCCAAGTCCCCTACAACCATGTCTACCTTGGAAGACGAAACTTTCGTGTGCAATGAAACTCCTTTTTGTCCAATTTGGGCTCAATTAATCCTTCTAATTCTCATCTAATTTCTTTTGATTTAGATAAAGAAAAATCCCACTTTCTTTCCTTGGTACCATTTTGAATTCCAGTCACGATAAAACATTTGATTATTTATTAGTGTATTATTGGTGAAGATTCCTCCACATGTGTTATGATGACACACGTTTGGAAGAAACTTGGATCCCCTGAATTGACCCCACCCCTAATTTTGTTTCTTGCATATGATAGTCGACCTTCATAGCCAAGGCCTCCTCCAAAATGCTCCCATTGAACTAGTAGGAAAAATCATCTCGATGGATATTGAAGTTGTAGGCACCCAAGTATACTACAACATCATGATTTGGCATAGCTATATGTATTCTATGCAAATAATCACTTATATTGTTTGTCATCTTATGATGTTCCCTCACACTGGTAAGATCTCTAGACTTCATCAACTCATGGATCATGATCCCAAGTCTACTTCTAACATAGGGAGCATTTTACCTGTTGTCGAGGATAGTCTATCCATGCCCTCATTCATTGGATTCATACTTCACATATTCCAAGACTCTATGCTAATTGGAACCTTTCCCAAACCTTCCTCTCTTATCAATCAAGAGAGGAATTTAGAATTATGCGCCATCACATCTTAAACCACTTCTATCGAACATAAGGATTCATTTAACCTATCCTCCCCAATAGGGAACGTGTGGGTGGGAGCTCATATTTATCAAATCGCATTCATCTTTCCTCAATGAATTATAAGAACCCATATGATGGCTACCCTTAAATTCTAGGGATCACTTCACGACTCCCCATTTGGTACTTTACACCACCAAACTCCTCTCCCACCCCTCACGTGGTGTTATCCCATATACACCCTGTCAATACTTCTAATGATCAACCTTATGTGTTTAGTAAGGAAACCATCCCTTCCACCCAACCTACCCCAACAACAAAGAAGGCTGAGAGAAAGGCCGAGAACACAATAGCTCAACTTTTCCCAGATATAGTGGTAACCATCACCCCTACAACACCAAAGAATGCTCCAACACCTTGTGCCATTTGTGATATCTTTGGTCACACCACCCATTAGTATCTGAAGTTGCCTCTCTTATGCAATCATATCCATATATAGGAGGAGAGAAATGATTCAACCATTCATATAGTCTAGGTGACTCTCCCTAATTCTATCAACCACCGTAACAATGTGTTGTGTACTAACAATCTATAAACATCATATGACATTTATGGCCACTATTCACATCATTGCACAAACCTCCAAAAGTTCCATGCAACATTGGTCGAACTCCTCCCACAATCCTAAGAGCCACTTGTTATAGTCATTGAAGAGATACTTGCACCTGACCAACCAAGTAACGAAGATTCCACATCTTCCATACCTGAACAAAAAAAGAGCAATCATAAAATAAATGCAATATAGATTCAAAATTGTCCCCACATAAACACTACCACCTAGGCCCTATCAATTTCTTCTTTTGAAGTTTGTCCCATGTGGGGACTCTGTTGCTCAGAATAAGTTGCATTAGTAGGATGTTTTGGATGGGGCCCTTACCATCCACATTTTCTTCCACCATCAATCCTCAGAAAGGGTTCTAGGATCTTGTCGTGCTTTATATCCCACAGATACACAAGAATCACTATCCTCTCCTTTCCAATCCCAAGCCAATTCATTAATGGCCCCATTCAATCTGATATGGTGTTTATTCAAATCTTCTATAAATATTCCCCATTGCTAAGCATGTAAGACATTAAGGACAACATCTTGGGCTGAGATCCAACCCAACCTTTTATCCAAACAAATGTATCTTTCGGCTCCTTTCCTAGTTTATTTAAGGTACATAGACCCTTTTGCAGATGGTCAACGATATTTGGAAAAATAAAAATATGATGGATACAACCCATAATCCCATCATACCCTATCCTTTCTTGGGAACCAACACCCACTTTCTAAGCCAAATGGTCAGTTGACACAAAACAAGTTGAGGTAATGGCCTTCCAATGATTAGATGCTTGATGAATAGACTTCCTTGGATTTCTAATCCATTCCACAAGACTAGAAGGGGCAATGTATTTTTGATGACTAATTCTACACCATAAACTATCCGTTGTTAGAACCTGCCAAAGAGATTTGGCAACCAGAGATCTACCAAACATCTGTAGGTCTTTAATACCCCAACCTTCAATTTTTTTTTATGTCTAGCTATTAAATCCAAACAAGCCCAATGAGAGTGTAGTTTATACGACTCTTCCATAGGTAATTTGCACAAATTCTCCTTATTTTCTCTAGCACCCCCTAGGGAATGGAGGCACGAGTGAATCGATATACTGAAATAGCTTCAATTACATACTTAATTAGTACTAATATGTCTCCCCTTTAAATCCATCTGTTACACCACTAATTAACCTTCCATTGGTTCAAGAGATAAGCCATTGTCAATCAACCTTTCTATACATGTTAGGTTTTATACTAAAACCCAAATGTTTTAATCCTTCCTCACTGTCCTGTAGAGTTATCTTGAAAAGTCTGGCAATATTTTCATATATAGCAGCTTCCATACCATATGAATAGAGAGCTGATTTTCAACATTGATAGCCATACATGTAGTAGATGCCTGAAGATTCAATAACTCCTTAAAAACATGACCTTCTCTCACAAATCCCAACGCAAACAGAAGAATGTTATCGACAAAAGGATGCGAGAAATAGATACATTTCTAGCAATTTTAACTCCTTGAATCAAACTTTGAAACCTAGCATAGTGAATGGCCCTACTAAGACCCTCAACAATGAGCAAGAAAAGGTAGGAGGATAACATACATCCTTTCCTGAACCCTTAATAAGACAAAAAAAAGAAGCTAACATATTTATAAGAACCGAGAAGCTAGAAGAAGACACACAACTCATAATCTATTTGACTAGATCAAGTGAGAAGCCTAAACGAATCAACAAGAGTCTAAGAAAGAGCTAAGACACGTGGTTGTACACCTTTGAGAGGTAAAGTTTGAGGAAAAAAATTGGAAGGGAAGACACCTTGATTGTGTGGAGGGCCTCTTAGGCAGACCTAATGGCTTCACGAATTAACCCCCCCTCAAGGAAGACAAATTGTTCTGGAGCTATATACCTCTATATACCTAGACAAAAACGACTTGATTCGCAATGCCATCACATTAGATATTATCTTATAAGCATAGTTACAGAGGGCTATAGGCCTAAACCCATCGAAAGAGTTCGTTTGATCCTGCTTTGGGATTAAGGCTAGGAAAAAGGAATTAATGCTTCTCATAATCCAACCCTGAACTCTTACTTCCTCAACCATCCTTAGGAGGTCTTCACTTGTTGGAGTTTGTGCAACTTCAGAAGCTATTCTTATTGTCCTCCTTTGGGAGTTGAACTTGTTGTAATCATTCATACAAACCCTAGAAAGAACAATGTAAGCCTTGGGGTGAAAATCCAACAATAAAAGAATAAAATATAAATTATGAAATATAAAATTATATTGCTCCCCCAAGTGAAGTTGGCCCCAGTTAATTTCTGGGTGGGAAAACAGTATAAATAGGAGGCATCCGTCCTCATTATTACACACAACAACATCATAGCAACACAAGTGAAGTGTGCAGTTTCTGGCAAAGTGCAGCTACACAGCAGCTCAGAGAAGTTCGCATACACTGCAGAAGAAGACTGTTTTCAGGGTTTCAATCTTTGGAAAGCATTTCCATATTTTTCTTTTCTTTCTTCATTGTACTCCGATCTCAGAATTATTATCTCTAGACAAAGGTTGTTGGGTTTTCTCCCAATTGGATTTCCTAGGTGAAAAATACTTGTGTTATTGGTCTGTTCTTTATCTATCTTCTAGTGATCCTATTGATAAATGCAATTAAGATATACTGCTATTATATTAAGAAATTCTAACATGGTATCAGAGTAGTGCTAGAAGAAGACATTGCCAAAGCTCTGTCAGCAACCTGTCGAAACTAGGGTTTCCATTAGAGGAAATTTGAGGTCTAAAATGGGCCTCCTAAGGAAAATGATAAAATAATAGTTAAAATAATAAAATAATAGTTATTAATTTTATAGGAAGAATGAAAANGTTTTCTTTTATGACAAATATGTCA
Organism: Pseudotsuga menziesii; assembly: GCA_001517045.1. Classification (NCBI taxonomy): domain Eukaryota; kingdom Viridiplantae; phylum Streptophyta; class Pinopsida; order Pinales; family Pinaceae; genus Pseudotsuga; species Pseudotsuga menziesii. The sequence goes on along the minus strand of LPNX010458795.1, from coordinate 44,995 downwards.
ATTCAACCATTATGGTTGACTCATTTTATTGAAATTCTATTGGTTCTTGAATTCCAACTCGCAAAATTTATTGTTGGCTCATTTTCTTATAAGGCCCATTTTAGACCCCAAATTTCCTCTAATGATCTTTCAAGATCTTCACTCAACCTTTTGGCAGAAAAAGAGCCTTGGGAATTTCTCTCTAAGGAGGGCGCATATTTTGGTTAAGACAAAATTCAATTATGAGAATTTTCAATTTTGACCTAATTCTACAACTGTAACAGAAATTAGGGTTTCCAGTTTTGACCTACTTTCTCCACAGTTTTGGCTCGACTCTACCTCTACTCAACTCGCCTCTCTAAGGCCCATTTATATGTGAAGTAAGTTTTCCAAAACTCTAACTTTCATTTTTGACATAGCCTCTGCTGGGGTATCAGATCCATATCTGGAGTCAAGATGATGAGCATGAAGGTTGAAGATCGTTTGGAAGGGGATTCCAATTTCATCCCCTGGAAGTCTAGGGTTCTTCTACTCGAAGAAAATGACCTATTACAGTTTGTAAAGGCAAAGGTCCCATAACTAGAAGCTGAAGAAGACAAACCTCGCTGGCGAAAGGATCATGCCAAAGCAAGGAGGATTTTAGTGGACTCAGTTAGAGATCACTTGGTTCCTCAGATCTCATAAAAGACGACGGCGAGGAGGATGTTCAAAACTCTAAAGAAGCTATTTGAACACAGTAGCATCAATGTGACTCTCACATTGAGGAATCAAATGTCGAACATGAAGATGACGAAGTCTGAGGATATTGCCTCATCTTTCATGAGGATCATCGAGCTCCAGGACAAGCTAAAGTCCAGTGGAGACAATCTTGAAGAAAAGTATCTCGTTATGACCACCTTAAATGGTCTCCCACCATCTTGGGAGCCTTTTATCCAAACTATAAGTGGTGAGACCAAGTTGCCCAAATTTGATAAGCTATGGGTAGAATGCAATCAGGAAGAAACAAGAATCGTAGCACACCAAAGAATTCATGGCACTCAACTTGAGGAAAATTAAGCGTTCGTATCTCATGCCAAGAAAGGCAATGGAAGGGGAAGGAAGTCCTTCAATCACAAGCACCAAGATATGAGATCAAGTCCTCCCCCAGATTAGAAGAAACAAGAGAAGAAGGACTTATCTCAGATATAGTGCTACAGGTGCAAGAAATATGGTCATTATGCCAGTAGTTGTCGAAGTTCAATCAAAAGGAAGCATGAAGCTTCAACTGCTAATGTAGAAGAAGACCCTCCTCACAAGGAGCCAAGGAAGGATGATCGTTCAGAGTTCTTCTTCTAAGAAATGATATGAAGATCCAGATTGTGATGATCGTCAAGCAAGCATATGAAGACCAGTGGACCCTGATAGTGGGATCCCACCCACAAAACTACAAAAGATAAGTATTTGATTTCACATGCTCTAGTAGATTAGATCTGGTTGTTTTTTAATATATGTTACACATATCTACATTTCTAAAGTTCAGGTAGTTAAATAGCCTGTCATGCTGCACAACCCATCTAGGATGAGGACTCCTTTATAACATATTGGAGTAGTACACACTCTTGATGATATGCTATAATGGAGACCATAAGCATCCAGATAATGGCCTTACGTGTGTTGTGTCGAAGCATTGACTAAAAGTTTGCCTACATTATTTTGTTAATACATTGATTATGAAACATTGCTAACCATATGACAAGATTTGACTTGTAGGGAATGCCATGATCTACAAGGACAAGTGATCCCATTGATATACGGATGGAACAGAAGTAGAAAGCCTCTAGAAGCATGTATTATGACTCCCAGACCCAGAATAATCTCATGCAAAGATTTGGTGATCAGAAGCAGAAAGCTTCTACGAATGTCGATCTATATGTTGCTTCAACAAGATTTACTCAAGCGACTTTTGAGAGACAGAGGGATTTATCCCTCAAAGACAAGGATTCTAGTCTATTACATATGATAGAAACCTGACAACACTGATGTCATGACTCGAACAAGATAATTGAAGGATCCTTGATGAACCTGGTCGTCATCAGGATGGACAATTACTTTCCAGTATACATTCACGTGCCCAAGTTAAAACCTTCAGCCAAGAAGGAAACATTCGTGGGATATTGAAATTCTTCAAAGGATTATAGAATATACATCCCAGGATCAATTCAAATCGAAGTCAGGCAGGATGCAACCTTTGAAGAATAAATGGCTATCCAAAAGGGAAGAGGATAAGATATGGAGATTGATGATGATGAAGAGATGAGATCATTTCCCCCTCCAAACATTAAGAGGGAGTCTGGAGAAATGAATAAACCGATCAGTTCCGTTGATCCAGTTGAGCCAGATGATGCTCCCACAGATATGGTAGTAAGCCAAAAAAGACCTAGATGGGCACAACAAATTTTGCAAAATGCAGAGGAGCATGGAACTCCACATGGAGCAGATACAAGGCTAGATTTGTTGCCAAAGGGTTCTCTCAAAAAGAGGGAGTCGATTATGATGAGACATTTTCTCTTGTGGCTCAATGCAATTCCATCAGATCGATCATTTATATTGCTTTAGTTGTGGGATGGAAGTTGCATTAGATGGATGCCAAAACAACCTTTCTCACTGGTATTATTGAGGAAGAAGTATATATTGAACAACCAGAAGGGTTTGTTGTCCATGGAAAGTAGTCTCATGTATCCAAGCTGAAAAAGGATTTATATGGACTCAAGCAAGCACCTCGTGCTTGGTATGGACGAATAGACAGATTCCTGGTGAGTATGGGATTCACCAAGAGTGATGCAGACCCCAATCTTTACTACAAGGTTGTGAATGATGAGCCACTAATTTTGGTACTATATGTCGATGACTTGTCTCTTACCGAAAATGAGAAACTTATCTTATGGTGTAAGAAGAAACTCACCTTTGAGTTCAAAATGAAGGATCTTGGATTGATGCACTACTTCTTGGGATTAGAAGTATGACAGAGGCAAAAAGAGATTTTCCTAAGATAAGGAAAATACACCATAGATATACTGAAGAGATTTGGAATGTTGGACTGCAAGTCCATAGCTACTCGGATGGATGCAAACTTGAAGAAGCCGAGGGATTATGCTTCCGATTCAAATTTGATTGATCCCACCATGTATCGCCAGTTGATTGGGTCCTTGATGTATCTGATGAACACCAGACTAGATATTTGTTTTGTTGTGAATGCTCTCAGTCAGTTCATGTGCGAACCGAGGAAGATTCAATGGATTGCTGCAAAACATGTGCTCAAATACTTACGTGGCACTGTGGGATATGGTCTACGATATGATTTAGAATGTGACTTGAAATTGCAAGGGTTTGCAGACTCAAATTGGGCCGGATTCTCTATTTATAGGAAGAACACTTCATGATGTTATTTCAGTCTAGGTTCTGCAGTTATTTCCTGGTGCAGTAGGAAGCAGAACTTAGTAGCTCTCAGTACTACAGAGGTCGAGTATATGGCTACTAGTTCAGCAACCCGAGAAGCAGTTTGGCTTCGTAAACTTCTTGCAGGATTGTTTGGACAGATACCAGAGCCAATTGTGATTCACTGTGATAATTGGAGTTGTGTGCAGATGGTAGTGAATCCTGTATTTCATGACAAGTCAAAGCACATAGAGATTCAGTATCACTTCATACGTGATATGGTGCAGAAAGGTGTGGTCGAGCTACAATATATTCCGACAGATGACCAGACTGCAGATGTTCTCACCAAGCCTCTTCCCAGGGTGAAATTTGAATACTTTCGTGGAAGACTTGGAGTAGAAGAGAACGTATCCCTCCTTAAGAGGGAGAGATGACTGAGAGACACTCAATATACCCTTGCTCATGTACCTCTGCTCGTCCAGGTTCTCAGCCAGGTATGGGAGAAATCCCATCGGTAGATGAGATGGACAGGTAGTAGATGACCGGGTTCACACAGGTGCCTCTTCTCATCCAGGTTCTCAGTCAGGTATGGGAGAAATCCCATCAACAGATGAGACCTACAGGTAGTAGATGGTCGGGTTCACACAGGTGCCTCTACTCGTCTAGGTATGGGAGAGATTCCATCGGTAGATGAGTCATACATGTAGTAGATGGCCATGTGATGGCACAGGTACCTCTACTCGTTCAGGTTCTTAGCCAGATATGGGAGTACCCCATCACCAGATGAGACAAACAGGTAGTAGACGGTCGTGCACGTGTGCTCATCCAGGATCTCTAGCCAGGCATGGAAGTATTCCATCGGAAGTAGAGACAAATATGCAGCAAAATATTCTCTCTTAGACATCCGGATGGAACAAATTCATAAAGACAACCTTCAATACGTTTAGAGATTATGGAGACATTATAGATGTACAGATGAAACCCAAATGATGATGATGATGATGATGATCGAAGAATACCTTCCTTTTTGAGAGGGAGTGTTGGAGTTTGTGCAACTTTAGAAGCTATTCTTATTGTCCTCCTTCAAAAGTTGAACTTGTTGTAATCATTCATACAAACCCTAGAAAGAACAATGTAAGCCTTGGGGTGAAAAGCCAACAATAAAAGAATAAAATATAAATTATGAAATATAAAATTATATTGCTCCCCTAAGTGAATTTGACCCCAGCTAATTTTTGGGTGGGAAAACAATATAAATAGGAGGCGTCCCTCCTCATTATTACACACAACAACAGCACAACAACACAAGTGAAGTGTGCAATTTCTGGCAAAGTGCAGCTACACAACAGCTCATAGAAGTCTGTGTACACTGCAGAAGAAGATTGTTTTCAGGGTTTCAATCTTTGGAAAGTATTTCGATATTTTTCTTTTCTTTCTTCATTGTACTCTGATCTCATAATTATTATCTCTAGACAAAGGTTGCTGGGTTTTCTCCCAATTGGGTTTCCCAGGTGAAAAATACTTGTGTTATTATTCTATGCTTTGTCTATCTTCTTGTGATCCTATTGATAAATGCAATTAAGATATACTGCTATAACATTAAGAAATTCTAACATCACCTACCAAACGAAAGAAATCCAGGAAAAAATCGATAGGCCACCCATCAAGGCATGGGGTTTCATCTTTCTGGAAGGAGGTCATCACAGATAAAAGTTCTCTCTCTTGAAACTTCTTTAAAGAGATGCTATCCTCTTCCTCAACTATTCTAGCGAAATAAGATATTAGTTTTGAAATATCTTCATTGATAACTCTCTCATGATCTTTGAGTTATGTGGAAAACTGCTTAACTCCTAGCTCAACAAAACCATGAAATCCTTTAACATTAATTGCATATGCATCCTTCAAGTCCCAAATTTAGTTGTTACATTTACTAAAATTTGCATTCTTATGGACAAATGTAATACTTTTGATCACGATAGGAGAGTTGTGTAGCTTGACTCTTTATTCTCCAATCATTTTCCCAGTCCAATAGAACTTTAGATCTCTAAACTTCCAAGCCCTTGATTGAGGATATGGCATCTTTTGAAAAAAGACCAATTGAGTAGGTACCATAGAAACAATCCAATTGCTTCTCAATATGACCCAAATTTATGTCCCTAAAGATGAGATAACCTCAAGCCCAGGAAATTGCTCAATCCTTTACCAATTTTAGGAACTTCAAAACTAAACACTCACAAAGTCTTCCAAACTTGGATCATACCTCCTCTAAGTATCATTAACCAACTGCTTGAAGACTTTGTCCTCTACCTAGGTAGGATTGTATTTGAATGATGCTTTTGGATTTTTCACACCAAGACTCAATTCCAGAAGGATCAAGAAATGGCCAGACCCTGATTGTCATAACCCATGATCAATAACTATACAATGAGTCTAGAAGAGAGTGACGAATAAGAAATTATCAAGACGCTTTACTATGCCCACATCTCACATATTGTTGTTTTCCTAGTAGGATTGATCTCTAAAGGCTCAATATCCAACATTCTCACATATTCCAATTTGCATAAACATAAGCCTGCCAATCTATAAGTTCTAGCCGTGGTACCCCACACCTCACCACTGCTCAATGTTAAATTGAAGTACACACCCAGAATAAGTTGCTCCAGCATCATCCAATTTCTTGCCAATAGAGATGCCCAAAACTCTTCTCTAGCCTCATATGGGCCATAACATTAAGAAGGTGCAACGAATTCCCCAATACATGACTATGAAAAATCATGTGTAGCCCTGAAAATACAAGAAACGAATTGATAAGTGATAGATGAGGTCCACCCAGTCACAAGACCTCTTAAGAACCCAATGACATCCAAGGAAATGGATACAAACTCCCAATTAGCAAACAATTTTTTCATAATCATAAAAATAGTGTCCTTGACTACCATGGGTTCTTGGATGAACACCAAATCCGGTTTATTGGAGGCAAATAGCCTTTTGAGGGTCGATTATTGGGCTCAACCCCCAAGCCTCTCACATTCAAAGAGAGGAGCTTCATAAGTCAACCTCTCAAGCGGTGTTCATTGCTTTAAGAACCCCTAGAAGGAAACTTTGTTTTCCATGATTTACTTCATGAATGGATCATACTTAAGCATGTTTTAAGGTCGATTTGTGACCAACCCTGGAGCATTCAAACCTAGACCCCCATCCCGGTTGCTACTATGAGATGGCAAGGTTGATCTAGGAGGAAGTTGGTAGCATCCACCCCCACTTATTCTAGGATTCAAGACCTCGTCCTCTAAACATCTAGAGTCCCTGTTAGGAGCCTGGAAGCGATTGTCTCTACAATCTGTCTTTTGAGAGATTTACCACATTTATGTCTTGAGAGAAAAAACGTCTTGCTTAAGAGGGATTGATCGGAAGATAACCTAAAGGACATGATTGTAATTCAGGCACCTCCATTGAGGTTGAAGCCTCATTATTATTGATGAGATTACCCTTTCTTTTCAATAGAGATTCAACATAAGGAGAGAGATGAAGGCCATTCTTGGTGGGAAATACTTTTCTTCCAAATTTCTTCTAGTTTGAGCACTTGGGAAGAGGGAAGATATAAGAATTCATGAGACAAAGATGTAAGGGGATCCCTAACATTCCATCAAAATAATAAGAGAACCAACTTGAACCTTCTCCTAAATCCTAAAATCAACCTTCAATATTGATGTTGAAACATCATCCTTCTTACTAGGATCTTCCTCTACCACAAGGAAAGAGGGTGGTGAAACCATAGAGGGAGCAATCCTCACATCAGAGCTACTGGAAACCCTAGGTTCCTTACTCCAAAACTTCCTCAAAAATATTTTATCACAGGCTGAATAGCGTGACCATACAAATGGAAATAGACATGTTGAAAAGGAAAATATTTGTAGTCTAAGGTCTGCATTCATTTAAAGAACCCACCTCTATCTCCATAGAATCAAATAACCCCAAGCTTGCATTGATATAAACCATATTTTTAGCTACAAAATGAGCATTATTGGACTTATAAAAGTCATTCGCTATAATAAACTGACCTAAAGTGTCGCCAATGTCCTACAAGGATTACTCGTTCCACAACTCCATAGGTATCCTTGGCAGCTTAACCCAAATCAAGGAAGACTTAGAAAACTCCTCATGTGCATTAAAAGGTCGAATGCCAAGGTTTTATGGACATGTAAGCTTTGTCACAAAACCATTGCCCTCTTAAAATTATATTCACATCTTCTATCGATCGAAATATAAACCCTATCCATCCTTTCTCTAGCAAATGAAAAATGAGCCCATAATCCAACACAAAACACCAATACTTCTGAATCCACAGGTTGGTTCAAACATTCAACACTAATCTTACGACCTAGGAACTTTCCGACTAATGCTTTCCTGCGCAATAAACCTATCTTCTCTCATTAGAGGAAGCTTGGGTCTAAAATGTGCTCTATAAGAAAATGAGTCATCATAATTTATTGATGAGTTAGAGTTCAAGAACCAATAGAATTTCAATAAAATGATTCAACCATACTGGTTGACTTGGCATATTTTTCATTAAAAAAACTACCTTTTTCGTTCATATTTTCAACATATCTCTCTATGTTTTAACTCAAATTTCAAGAGGAAGCACTGGTTGGAAGCAGAATTAAATTCCGCATTCGAGTACCCACACTGGATACTTTTGATAGACACTGTTGCCCCAAAAACAAGAAATACTTGAAAAAACGTGATGATGAAAAACAAGAAATACCTGAAAAAATGTGATGATGATATCATCATCACATTTTTTCAGGTATTTCTTGTTTTTGGGGAGGCGAGATCCGTCAAAAGTATCCAGTGTGGGTACTCGTTGGATGCACAATTCATCATGTTTTTTCAGGTTTTTATTGTTTTTGGGGTAGTGAGGTCTGTCAAAAGTATCCAATGTGGGTACTTGTTGGATGCAGAATTTAGCCTTGGCACTTGACCCAAATCAAGGAAGACTTAGAAACCTCATAATGTGCATCAAAAGGTCGAAAAATAGGGTCTTATGGACATGTAAGCTTTGTCACAAAACCACTGCCCTCTTAAAATTATATTCACATCTTCTACCGATCGAAATATAAACCCTATCCATCCTTTCTTTAGAAAATGAAAAATGAGCCCATAATCCAACACAAAACACCAATACTTCTAAATCCACAAGTTGGTTCAAATAGTCAACACTCATATTGCGACCTAAAAACTTTTCAACTACTGATTTCTTGAGCAATAAACTTATCTACTCTACTTGAATCTCCTTCCCTACAACAAGAGTAATACCTCTCCCTCAGATTTGACAACCTTCCTCCACTTCTTCTTCACTCCCACCTTTGCGTTCAAATGATACTCACTACATAGATCTTCCTCCCTCAGCTTGGAGCCCACAACCCCTTCTTTCTAGATGGAGGAGAACCCAAGGCATGCCCTTCCTCTATCTTGAAATCAGAAACCTTCACAACTACTACATCTTGCTAGTCTAAATCCTCTGCCCCATTTTGGGCTAAAGTATGAACATAAATGATCTCTCTGCAAAGGGTATTCTCCTTTGAAACCCCAAAAGATCCCTCGAGATGATGATCGAAAACATAGAAAAACCTACCCAAAATCGTATTTCCAAAAGGAGGCAAAGGGGAGCTGACATATCCTTCAAGAGCTATCCCATCGAGGGCCCCAAGACTATCCCTACCATTCTTCCAACCAATCCTATCCACATGATTTTGGGTATAGTCCACATGGGCAAAAATCTCCTCCATCAACAAATCATTTTTATAATCAACTAGAGGCTCGTACTCCCCCATGTTGACCTCCAAAAAAACCTATGACAGAGTCACCTCGAGACTCTAAGATCCATACCCTGCAACTTTACCAATCATAATAATGATAAACTTAGTTCCATGTGTTCAATGGATTCTCCAAGTATATCATAATTGTCTCCTAATTATGCTTGCTTCCAAGGAATTAAGTCAATCACTTATGGTAAAAAAAAAGAACATACATTCTTAACTTTAATCTCTAAGAACAAATAAACAAAATCAAATTTAAAATAAAATTAGTTAATGTTATGTTTATTAACAATAGAATTTTAACTAAGTGTAATATGAAACATGCATAATGTACTAAATAGACAAAAGCAACTATAAAAGAAAACTAGTTGATGTTATGTTTATCTACTAGAGAAATTTAATCAAGTGTGATAAGAAACCTGCATTATATAAATTTAATAAAGTGTGATAAGGAAAATGCATTATAGAATTTTAATTGAATGTGATACGAAACCTGCATAAATGTCTATCAAAGGCTACATAGTAAAAAGGATTAGTTTTTGTTGAGTATACATAAAACGTGCATAATGTACTAAATAGACAAAAACAAATATAAAATAAAACTAGTTGATGTCATGTTTATTAACACGATAAATTTAATTAAGTGTGATAAGAAACATGCATTATGGAATTTTAATTAACTGTGGTATGAAACATGCATAAATGTCTATAAAAACTACATAGTAAAAAGGATTAGCTTTTCTTGAATATATATAGTTATAAACATAATGTCCAATTACAAGTTTTGATTACACTAATAAGCATTTGAAATAGAATAGTGCAAAGTATCCAATGTTAAACATATGAAGATTGTCTTGTATATGTGAAAGAGAAGATAAAATAGATGCTTTATTAATATCCAACGAGCGACCACATAATAATTAATATAATCAATTGGGTGTAGTTCAAGTGATCATGAAGAAAAGTAGTTACTCTCCTCACCCAAGTTTAAATCCTGCTTTGTGACATGTTTGCTTTTAGTGAGCATATTGTTGATGAGCTATATATGATCTATTCATGAGTTGTTGACTTTGGCTTTATGTCCTGAAGAATCTAGAGTTTACCCTGGGTACCATCCATGGAATAAGGGGGATTGTTTGAGTATTTTCCCTCATGATATATTACCTGGTAAAAAGAAAAATTAATCAATTGGACATAGCATTATAACCAATGTGAATACACAATGACACTGTAAAAGAAAATCGCATCACTACTCAACTAAAAGCATAGAGACAAATCCATCTAACTTGTCAATAGAACCACAATAAGTTGCGTAGTTACAAAAACACGTCGAACATACAATGCAAATGTCAAGACATGTTGTGGCTAGATCCAATGGAGATATATATATATATATATATATATATATATATATATATATATATATATATATGTTCACTCTTCATCCAAGTCATCAATCATTATTAAAGAATCAAAGCATTACTTGATGATATCATTTGGAGAATATCCAATGTTGAGGGGGCCGATTATGTCATCATAAAGGAATCCCTAGACAAATGAAATCCATCACTCCTTGCATGCAAGGTCAAGAGGATGAATCTCTAAATGGAAAGATGGGGTGCTTGGGTGGATCTTGGGTGGATCTTGGGAGTAGTGCTCTATGCAAAGTGATACCAACCCTAAGAACCCCTAGAGTTTGTAAGAATAAAACCTTACATGTTGGAATCTTAGTTTAATAAATATACTTTCAATAATTGAATGTTGTCTTTACAATCAAAATGGCCAAGTTTAAATATAGCCTATCAGTAGTGGCATATATCAATAGACATGTCGCTTAGTAATTAGTAATTAATTATCCTAACTTCTAATAAATGCATTACGAAATATAAGACTCATAATAACCAATTAGGTTTATTCCAAGTTATATGGCCTTGAAAAGATTCAACCACGAATCTTGTGTAAATAACGCTCAATTTGAACTTCTTAAATGCTTGATTAGTTGTAACTTCAACAAGGTTGTTGTGCTTGACAGAATTCCCTTTGAGAAACACATATGTGTGATCAATGTTGAAAAATGAACTCTTTCCACGAATAATGGTACCATGATTTAATAATTCATGAAATAATTCGTTACATTTCCATTCAAATATTTTCCTGCATATAATTTTGTAGATAAAAACATAATGATTATAGGGGTCGTTCTTGTGAGTTTCCAATTTGATGTCTTCCTGAAAAGCTTGAGTTGCCACATAATTTCCTTTGAGAAACTCATAAGTTTTATTGATGTTGATCTTTGATATTTTTGCATGCGCTACTAAATCACCATTCTTCAATTGACTTTTTGCTCCTTAGTAAACAACAATGGATCTTCAAACATTGTTGACTTTGTGATATTCTCCATTTGTTTCTTGGAATTCTTTAGTTTTAGTGATTCATGATCACATCGAATTGTGACCACTTGCAAAGCATATATATCTTCTTGAGTACAAGAATCTTTTGGGTTTTTATTGTTTTTGTCATCGTGATTAAGGTCATCTTTGACGTTTTTAATTTCATCATTGCATTCTTCTACAGCTTCAAATTTTTCATAATTGTTGTTAACAATGACTTCATTTTTAACCGTATTTTGTGTTTTATTATTACAATCTACGGCATTGTCCTTTTCTTTACAATTGATATTGACATTGTGATTGTCAATATCATTCTGATATTTCATATCCTTGTCTTCTACTTCTTCTGTTTCATCGTCCTTGTTATCGTCTTCCTTAACAAGTCCTAGTTCTAGAGTTTCACTAGACAATTTTATAAATTTTTCAATTGGCGTATTGATGTGCATTACTTCCTTTCCTTGCAAGAAGTCGCAACAAAATTCCGGTAGACATACATATTTTTGACTAAGTATAGTATTTTGAGGTTTGTAGTTGAAGTGTCTTATGTTACCTCTCCCGGAGTCTGGTGGCCTGAATCTTTTGTGAGGAGGAATATACATTAGAGGAAATTTCAACTCAAAATGGGCCTTTTAACTTTTATTCAAATTCCATGTCATCATGTGTTAGCCAATAAAATTGCTTTAAATTTGAAATACTGTATAGGTCTTAAACACTTTTTAAATATAAATTTGGGGATAGGTATCATAAAAAAACTACTTTTTTTGTTTGTATTTTTGACATATCTCCCTGTGTTTTTACTCAAATTTTGATCGGGAGAGCTCGTTGGATGCGGAATTAAATTCCGCATCCAACGAGTACCCACTCGGCATACTTTTGACGGACCCCGCTACCCCAAAAACAAGAAATACCTGAAAAAATGGAATGATGACAAGGTATTTCTTGTTTTTGGGTTAGCGGGGTCCGTCAAAAGTATGCTGAGTGGGTACTCGTTGGATGCGGAATTTAATTCCACATCCAACGAGCTCTCCCGATCGAAATTTGATTAAAAACACAGGGAGATATGTCAAAAATACAAACAAAAAAGTAGTTTTTTTCTTTTCTTCCTCCAAAATTAATAAATATTATTTTATTATTTTAACTATTATTTTATTAGTTCATTTTAGGAGGTCCATTTTGAGTTGAAATTTCCTCTAATGAGGAGGAAGTTGTCGTGGCCTCCCTTCCTTTCTGGTTGAAGTAGCAACTTCAAACTCTTCCCTATTTGAATATTTACGAGTTGTTGTCGTACCTTGTTCCTCTTTACTTAGGAATTTGGGAGTTGCAGTTGCTTCTTTCGTTGTGTGTGCAAATTCAATTTCCATCTTTCCCTTGCTTGAAACTTTGAAGACCGTAACTACTTCTGCTATCGTAGGTGCCATAGCAATTTCCTGCTGTCCCTCGCTTAAGAGGTGAGATGTCATAGACACTTTTTTTTCATAGGATTATTCATCATTTTCTCTCAACATTGGCTCGGTTTGAGCAATAAATTCTTCGAGGTTAGATCTTGCTACAAGTTCTTCCTTGATTCCATCTTCTTATGTTGTGGGTGCAAAATCAGTTTTCAGTTCTTCCTTTCTTGGAAATTCAAGGGGCATAATTTCTTCTGCTATCGTAGGTGCCATAATAGTTTCTTGTTTTCCTCGCTTGAGAAGTGAGATGTCGTAGTTGCTTCTTCATAGGCTTCTTCATCATTTTCTCTCAACATTGGCTCGGTTTGAGCAATAAATTCTTCGGGGTCTGATCTTGCTACATGTTCTTCCTTGATTCCATCTTCTTCTATCGTGGGTGCAAAATCAGTTACCAACTCTTCCTTATTTAGAAATTCAGGGGGCATAGCCGCTTCTGCTATCGTAGGTGTCATAGCAGTTTCCTTCTTTCCCTCGTTTGAGAAGTGAGATGTCACAGTCCCTTCTTCTTCATAGGTTTCTTCATCATTTTCTCTCAAGATTACCTCGGTTTGAACAAAACATTCTTCGAGGTCTGATCTTTCTACAAGTTCTTCCTTGATTCCAACTGCGTCACTAGTTTCTTCTTGGTTGATTTCTTGTGTATTTTCATTTTCGTTTTCTATTTCACATTCGTGCTTCAAATAATTTTTTATCATTTCCTTCCGAATTTTAAAATCTTCTTCATATTTTTCCCACTTTTTGCTTATTTTCTCCACTCCTTGTAATTCATTTTTTATTCCTCGAGTTGTTTTAGCTCTTCATGAATGCCTTCATCGAAGACCATTTTGTCTTAAACAAAATCTTCAAAAATGATGAAGATTTTTTTTGTTAACTATTTAAAAATTATTATTATTATTATTATTATTATTAAGAATAAATAATAATATTATTATACATAAAGTTTCAATAGTATGGAGGTTACAATAGTAATTATTAATATTAATGGTATTCATAATATAAAAATTAATAATAATAATTATTATGTAATTTTAGGAATTGGAGGATTTTAGGGGTTTAAAAGAAATGGAAAGAATGGATGGAGCAAGCAGAGAGCTGGTGCGTCAATGTGGATAGGAGGTGAAGGTGAAGGAGAGGTGTGGAATGAAAGAGGAAATGTACATGGAGAGGTCAAGAGTGGACAAGGGTTGGAGAGGTGCGTGGAATGGAGGCGTTCAAGTGCAGAGAGGGGAGTGTGAGAGCGGGAGTGGGAGGTGCAGGGTGGAAGGAAGGTAGAATGAAAGTTCACAGATAGGGGAAGGGATCAGCAGCTGTAGAGGAGTTCGTGACGTGGGCTATTGGTTACAGGTTGCAGGTTGGAGTGAGGTCGCAGTTAGAGTGGAATGATGTTGGACGACTAGGAGAGGAGGAGCACAAGGATTGGGAGCTGGGGGGAAGGTGAAATGGTGGGTGTAGCAGCGATAGAAGAGTGTGTGTGTATCAGCGATACAGAGGAAGGAGGGCACGACGCACGAAGACGGAGCTGGAAGTGCGATAGGGAGGGCAGGAAGTCGAGCGTGGGGGATAGGCGAGGAGTGGAATGCGTAGGAGAGAGGGCATTGTGTGAAGGAGAGAGTGGAGACACAGTTTGTAGAGAATAGTGTGGCTGTGCAGGGTTGAGCTAGTTGCTAAGGATGCAGGAATGGATGCAAGTGTGCAGTGGAGCAGTGACAGTTGAGTGGAAGTGCGGAGAAGCAGGCGCGAGTAGGGAGAAGCAAGGAGTGGCATTTAGGTGGCACCAAAGTGGGACGTGGGAGATGTGCGAGCTGGGAGGAGGAAGGAGCGCAGCCTGTTGGCTGCTAGTTGGATGGTGTGGAGATGCGAGTTGCAATGTAGATGGGTGGAGGGGGAAGCAGGAAGGAGCTCCAATGTGAGCGCAGAGAGGAGGAAGGGACTGCAACTGAGAGCGAGGGGAGATGAGGAGGGTGTGGGGGTCGGTGCAAGTGGACACGTTGTGTGCAAAGGCGTGGGCAGCAAATGGAATGGGAAACAACGAAAGGATGAAGAGAGAAGAGGGACGTGGGGGACAGAGGGAACTGCGAAAAATTGTCGAGGAGCGGCAGGCTGTGATGCCAATGGAGTGAAAAACTCAACGCTAAGACAATGTTTCACTAAGAATATTTTTTTTTAATAAGTTTTCGATGATGATAATTTACAACAGAAATCCCACATATATATGTTTTACGGGGTAAGAAATCCCGCATATATATGTTTTACGGGGTAAGAAATCCCGCATATATATGTTTTATATGTTTTACGGGGTAAGATGATGACAAATTACAATTTACTATATGATTTCAGTTTTTTTTTTAAATTTTATATTGTATATTTAATTTTCTTTATATTTATCTAATTATCTATATATATAGAAAATGTCTACATTTGTTGATGTCTAATTCGCTATGAATTAACCTATGGCATGGGCCAATTAAGGCTATCCACACCATCTCTAGATGGTTCAAATGTCTAAATGTACTTGGTGGATCACGTGCTGCTATTAATTATCCTAATTGTAATTAAAGAATTTAAAACAAACCAAGGAAAAAGCTAAGTCACATGACACGAGGACACAAAAATACGAGTATTCGACACGAGACACGACGACCCTGGAAATAGGACACGTGGGACACGTTTTATATATATATATATATATATATATATATATATAGCCATAGGGAAGAATATCATAGCTCATTAATGGTACTAGCCACTGTCAATCGTCCTCTTGCTGCTCCAAGTCAAAATTAGCATTACTATCGTAGCTCTTTCCTCTATCCTCCTCCTCCTCTATACCCTTTTTGACAGGACACATGTCTAGAAATCAGGACACGTTTTTGGCACGTGTCTGACATGTGCTGGAAAGTGTCAGATTTTGGGACACGAAAATTTTGGTGTCGGACATGTATTAGGTCAAGTGTCGTGTCCGACACGTGGAATACGAGACACAGGCCCTATTTGGAAGTGTCATGTTACTTAGGGAAAAAGCATATGCAACCAATGACAAATAAAATAAACAAAAAACAATACATTATAACAATAATTGTTGGACACACCAGATACACTGAGAGGGGGGTGAATCAGTGTACGTAACTTTTATTACTTTTTCACTTTTAACAATCAACAACTTATTCAATATCATGTATTATCACATTATCATATCATCATCACATAAGAAGTGTAGCATGATACATAGTACACCAAAGTTTACGTGGAAACCTAAGTCCTGGGGGAAAAACCACGAAAGCCTTTATAATAATAATTATCCAGCAAGAACTAAAAGGAGGCAACAACGTCCTTATTACAATGATTTCAATTCTCCCACTACAACTAGAAGGAGGCTACAACCTGAAGAAAGCTCCAACTCCCTAGTTCTCCGGCTACAACCGGAAGGTGGCTACAACCCCCTTTCTTTGCCTCATCCTGCCACCCAGATAAGAAGGTAGAAGCTAAACTACTAAACCACCAACTGCATTGATCCTACGGACCTGCTAATCAACAATTGTCATTGATCATTGCACCACAACTATATCACATTGCTCAACCACTATCACTACTGACCATTGCTCATCAACCTGTACAATCGATCTATCCAATCAAGTTGTACCAATCAATCATCTGACTCAATCAATCCGAGTCTGCACACCAAACTCAGTCCACCTGAGTCAAACCAATCACTAAGTTGCTGCTGATAATCTCTGCTCTCTGATCACTATATTGATATATCGTTTCACTGCTATACACTACTCATGTACCTCGATATACACAATTACTGGAAAGGTAATTCTGCTTTGCTTTCACTTAACCCAAGGCATGCATCATCATGCATCATCATCATAGGTATGTATCATTGTCATAGGGTATACATCCTCTTCATGTGCATCATAGAGTGTATGTCATAGTGCATAGGAGAGCATCATTATACCATAGCATGTATGTTCATCATCATGTATGTATCATAGCAAATATCATCTCATGACATGTATCATCAATATCACATCATCATCACCTAGGAGTGTAGGAGCACATCATACATGTATCGTCGTAAAAATATATCACTATATGTATATCACACACTGGTCACAATCATTGTTTTCACTCACATACCATTGCACACTTTACAACTGTACATGCCACTGTATTCTTTACACAATTGTTTGCTTGTATATACCATTGTTCATACTACTTGTATACATACCCCACTTGTCATACACATATCATTGTATCTACTTATACATACTACTAATGTTTACATCCCACTTGTCATTATTGTATGTACATACACTTGTACATATATCTTGTATACATACCCCACTTGTCATTATTGTATGTACATACACTTGTACATCTAACTTGTATACATACCCCACTTGTCATATACTTCTGCATCATTTATTATCATTGTAGATATACTCATACCACACTACTGTACATGCATTGTACACTCACTCACTGTACACTTTTACATTTACTGTACATACATTCACACAACACTGTATTCTCATACATGTATACACTAGTTCATCACATTTCTACAGTAGTACCATACCACTTGTACACTTCAACTACATAACTCATTGTTCACATAAACTTGCACACTTCACTATTTTCATTGTTATGTTGAGTATACATACCTTGTTAATATTGGGTCTATCCAAGCTTCAGACTGTATCAAGCTAATAAGACTTGGGACTATTCTAGCTGACTTAACCCAAAAGAAATATCTGTGGAGGAAAAAATACTCGGACTGTATCAAAACTTGGGTATGTGGAAAGAGGGCAGCAAAGAGACTTGTACAGCATGAAGAACTAGGATCTTTGATAGGCTGGAAAACTCGGGTTTGTTCAGGAGGCAAGAAGGCAGCAGCAAACTTAACTCCACAGGGCAGCAAAGAGACTTGTACAGCATGAAGAACTAGGATCTTTGATAGGCTGGAAAACTCGGGTTTGTTCAGGAGGCAAGAAGGCAGCAGCAAACTTAACCTTAACTCTCCAAAAACTCGCAAAAGATATATTGCCTACTATTTTAACCCAAGGGAAAATGACTATGAAATCTGGGTCTGCAATTCTCTGTTGTTGTTAGGTATGCCTGCGAAAGCCTCACTCAAACTATAACCCAACGAAAATCCTTAGCTCAAACTCATTCGTTGATGGTTATGTTTATGACAAGTTTTGGTCTATTAATACTCTAAAAAAGGCGTGCGGGAGAGGGTAGGCTAGGGCCGACTTCTAGGGAAGGTTTTAGTGTTTTATTAATTTTAAATTTCATAAAAAAATGTTTTTAATATATCAGTATTTAATGGAGCGGACTTCATAACATTTTATTTGTTTTAAAAAATTGTTTTATTAATTCTTATAAAATGTTTTAACATTAAAGCCACTATAATGGAGGTTGACCTTAACAAGGGTTGAAAGTTGTCCACATAGGAGGTCAAGGGTTTAAATAAATTATTATATTTAAATTGTTTTATCATACTTAAAGATGAGGGTTTAAAGGACCTTATAGGTTTTAAGGGTTATCAATTAACACCAACTTCAAGTGTTAAAAATGGTTAAGAACATATGTTATCTCCTTGGAGGTCACAGGTTCAAAACCGGCGGGGGTTAGAGTTGCTCATTGGCCTGTTGTGACAAGGCTAGAAGAGTAGGCGACCCCTGGGATAGAGGCTCACCTCGATGGGTTTCGGGACGTCTTGGCCCCTGCTAAGTCACAAGTTATTTGTATATCTGGCTTGCAAGCTGTTGGATATACTCTTGGGAGGTTGTTGTTCCCATGGTTAAAAAAAAACAACTTCAAGTGTTAATGTAAAGATGCAATAGGCATCAATGCAACATTAGAGTATTATTAGTGTTTTAGGGGCAAGACATACATTATAGGGTAGAATGTAGGCTTCGGGACCAAATGTAAGAGTTCAGGGCTTTTTGTTAGGTCAACTAAGTTACCACATGCTTCATAAACATGACTATCAAGGTGTGGAGGTGCCTAGACTTCTCCTAGGGTACCATGACCTCAATAAAACACAAATGACCACTAAAAGGGTCATTTGGATTCTTGCAACTTCTTCAACCCACCAAGGACATATTCTAGTGTAATAGGGCAAGGTTGTGGTCCTGTGGAACCAAAGAAACAACTGGGGAACCATAAAACCAACTTAAGGGTACTTAAACACTCTAAAGGGTGTACATGGCTTTTGGCATTGTCCCAAAGGCTCCAAGGGCTTCAAACTTGGGCTTGGACAAGGTGAAAAGATCTCCTTTGACATTGACAACTACTAAACCCTCAAGGGTTCCTCAAAGGGCACCAAGACACATTTGTTGGCATTAATGACCAAACATTGTTGGCATCAATGACGATTTCATGAACAATAATATCTATTACCAAGCATGATAATCTTGCATATAACGTGTCATGTTTCATAATAAAACTTTAAATCCCATTTGCTAAAAATATGATCGTGAGAATACTCCATCTACCTGTTAAAATACAAGGGATACAAAAATGAAGGTAAACACATTCTATTATTAAACAAAGTTGCATTGCAACGCATACCTGCTGACTTTGGCTTGAAAGTAGCGTTGCAACAATAGTTGCCCTCCTTTGGCTTAATGCAAATACTGTAAAATTATTGACGAATACAGTAATATCTTTTGTCGAGATTTTTTCTTACCTTTGAATCGTCTAAGCGGATATTGAAAAGTATACTATTTTGACTTTGATGTAGACATCTGGGCTATAAGCTCACGTCCATTCCTATGCTCAGCTTAAGCTCCCCCGGAGACTCGGTGTAAATTACAGGGTATTCTCCGGTAGGAGTTCAACGATAAGATCCATTTGACACTAGTTAAAATACAATTGGTTTGGGTTCTGTGAAAAAATGAAAACAAAAGTTGTATATGGACTCAGTAGCAGACAACTTTTGTTTTCATTTGCTTCGTGGCCGATCTAGCAGCTAGAGTCGAGGCAGAACCCATGGTTTATCCTGTACGAAGGGTGTTGGCATAGGTATAGGAGCGGAGGCAGCTAGAGTAGAAATCTCTACATCAAATGGCATCGCTTTTGAATCTAGATCGTTATACAAATCACAAAGAAGGGCAATCATATCGCAAATTGCATGGAGAGATACACCAGACCATAGGGTTAGTGGATCACATATTTAATTCCAGGTTGATCTTATTTGAAGGCATTGGTACAAAGATCTAATCACTGAAATCGATGGCATCCCTGAGAGCAGGGTATTAAGGATTTCAGGGTAAAGTCTCTACATCAAATGGCATCGCTTTTGAATCTAGATCGTTATACAAATCACAAAGAAGGGCAATCATATCGCAAATTGCATGGAGAGATACACCAGACCATAGGGTTAGTGGATCACATATTTAATTACAGGTTGATCTTATTTAAAGGCATGGGTACAAAGATCTAATCACTGAAATCGATGGCATCCCTGAGAGCAGGGTATTAAGGATTTCAGGGTATTTTATAAGGATTCTAATATTATACTTAAATATAGTATTATAGGCTATTGTTTTGGATTGAAAAAAACATATTAATAGATAGGTAAGTGAATATTAAACATAAAATTAACACTCATATTATAATATTATGATAAAAAAACATATTTTATGTAAATATAGGCCATATTAGACACTAAAAGTGACGAAATAGCTAATTTATTTTTTGATGAAAACCCAAAAATAGCCAATTGGAGAAATTTTGCCCCTACCCTATGGCTGAGAGATATCACTGAATCTATGTTTGGTGCTTTCTCATAAGGCATAATGAAGCACCCAAAAAAGCGAGGACCAGTCCAACTATTCTGCCACATTCGGGTGACTGGGGAATATACTACTGGATAAGGAACTGGATATGAAGCGGGACTAGACCTAGAACTAAGGGTTCTCACTAGGTTTAACTGGATCAAAGTAATTTCCTGGCTAATAATAGTTGCACCACCGCTGATCTGATCTTTTCAAATGAAGGAAGGCCAGGACCCAACGATAGCCTCTTTGTCGAAGCACATAAGTAAGAAAAAGAGATGTAAACAGATGCGGGTAATCAATCTTATCGTATCTTCTCGTTGGTCTCCTCGCTACCGCAGCGTGACAGCTTTATAAAAAAGGTATTTCCAATGGCTTGGGATGGTTGGTTCTTTGCTTGCTAACTGTTGGGCTGGATTTGATTGCGTGAGAAGCGGAACAATAAATTGTCATTGAGGCAGTGTGGGCAGTGCACAGTTAAATGGTCTTTGAGGCGGTTCATTGTAACAACTGGTGAAGTAAATTTAAGGTTCATTGAATGCATGGCAGGGTAACCCAACATTGCGTCGTCGCCTCGTCAATAAGACCACTAACTTTTGAACCAATAACATTCCATAAAAATAGGATTAAAATATTATTGAATAAGAAGAAAATTGAATGTCTAATGTAACAATTTGGATAACACGAGATAAATTGTTTTGGTCAACCCTAAACCAATAGCAATTCAATGCATATCAAATAGTATATACACTTAATAACATCATAAATCCTTTAAATTCCATTTCCATAAACCCTTTAAATCCACAAACTAAGGCTTGAGAAACACTTTTAGGAAGCATTTATCAAGGACGGCATTACCATTGCATTGGTGTGAAGCTAACTCTTTTGCCTCTTCGTGTTGCAATTTTCGTCCTTAATGTCATGTAAACTTTTCTCGACTTTTGAGGACACGTTAAATGGTAAAGGAAGTCCACTTGTGTCTTGTGGAAGAGTATCGACAGGGGTAAATTCTACTTCCATTTCACCTGTTGAATGGATCACAAGAAATGCAACGCATCGAGGAAGCTTGAATCGTCTAGGGCCTGCACTACCGGCTACATAGATTACATTTACAAGATGCAAACTTGTCAATGTAGTAAAAAGTGAAAAATATTGTAAAAATGAATTTCAATTAACATCACTATATCACTCGTGAAAACTCGTAATCAATGTGGAAACTGAAGTAATCTTATGGCTGAATCAAGCTTATAACTTACGATTCACATACAAAACATTATTATGCCACCATGCACCAGGAACATGTGAGTGGCCAAACACGACAACGTCTATAGCTCTTGTGTTTACCTTTTCTTCAAGTTCTTTCTTTGGAGGGAAACCACACATGTGCCTATCAATGACAGATCACCAATAATTATATGAATTTTGCTATAGAAACTACAAGTGTTCTGGTTATAAACATATGATTTGCATTAGTTTGGCTATAAAAAAAACATACTTACTGCACTAATATTCTTTTCCCATGAATTACGACAGTTGAAGAGTCCGGCAAGTCTACAAAACTGCAATACCGAACAGATAAAATAAAATTTTATGGAATTATCAAGTATTAAATCATTTATGCATTTCGTGATTAATGTTGATGTATTTGTAACTTCTAAATGTATTCACTCATATATCTTATGTATTGTACCCCGATGTTTATTTCGGGAAGTGTCTGTAATGTATTTGAGTCATATCATGCCTCGATGTTCCTATCGGGAGATTCTATAATGTAAACAAGTCATGTAAAGTCATTGTGGGTAACCCTCCTATTGATCAAGGGTTAAAGTCCCCACAGTTGTGGGGCACTAGGGTTATTAGACTCTCCTAGAGAAGTCGGCCCTAGGTGAGTTAATGTAAGTCGGGTCATTAGTACCCCAGTTGTGGTTACTCAAGCCTACATAACAGAGTTAAAAGGTTAAGAGAACGAAAGAATATAAATAGAGAGTGAGACTCTCTATTTATTATACACACACTCACTCATTGGGGCGCATAAGTGAGAGAGGAGAAGCTCTCTCAAGTGAGAGAGATAGAGAACAAGCTGTGGAGATCATCTTTTCTGTTTTCGGGTTTTACTGCTGCCATTGGTGCTCATTCTATCTCTGAGGAAGTTGCGGGGTTTTCTCCTTTATGGTTTTCTTGAGAAAAATTATTTGTCTCTTGTCTCTTGTGTTTATTGCTGTGCATGTTATTCTCTTAGATAAGATCCTAAGATCATATTGCTTAAATGATAAAAATCTAACAACTAATGAAAGGTTTCTAAAGAATACCTGAATAAGAGATATATTAATAAAACACTAACAGATATTGATATAATAATGACAATATTATTAATAGTTAACCGAATGAATAATTATTGTGAAAGATCACGACTGCAGGGTAATAAGTAGGAGGATATTTATTCTTATCCCATTGTGGTATTCATTAGGTTTAGGAATTATTATTTATTACATGATCAACAAAACACTAAACTAATATTGTCTTTCCGTGAATCGTCACTAATGCAAAATCCACAAATCTGCATATAATAAAGGTAAAAGAAAGAGTTGACAGAATTATCAAGCACTCCAACAGCATAACCGAACATTGGATACACACATTAATATATCAGTAATAAATTTAATAATACTAGTAATAGTTAAATACAACGGATGGTTATTGTGAAAAGTCATGATTATTGGGTGATACGTACAAGAAGGATATCTATTCTCATCAACATCTTGTATTATTTCTATTTGGAAAATATGATACAGAGCTAATATACCAGTTGGTACGAATCCTGGAGGACAAGAGAACTACGCCCTCTCAGACTGTGCCTCAAATTAATAACCTCTCACATCTCTCCTTAGAAGAGTATGCCTTTAACTTTGAAATGTATATACAACTGACTCATCAAAAAGACGTTTTCTACGTGTAGAGATAGAGAATAGAAAGTGACTAAACACAACCTCACATCAAAATTTCAACGAAGTATACAATGCAACAACTCTAATATGATGCCAAGTACCAATAAAGTGCAAAGGGTCGATGGAGACGACATCACCTAATAGAGGCATCGTCCATAAGCTTTGGCTGAAGAGCAAATGATGCCAAGTATCCCATACCAAATCCCAACATTCTTGAGCTCACTTGCGAGGTAATTGTTCCTTGGAGGATAATCCTAGTTAAATCAACATAAATCAACAACAATGCAAACACCCTAATCCTGTAGGATAGTATAAAAGACCATATTGTATAGAGGCAATTCACCCAAACTAAGCTTCTTCATTTAAAAGTCCACATTGTCTATTCAAAGTGTCTTGTAAGTAGTCCCATGTACAAAGGAGATACAATCAACAAGTCTTATGTACCCAAATGGGTTTACCATATTGTCACATCCAATCTAACAAGATGAGCCATGGAGTCGGAATATTCAACTTGTATAAATCATCAAATGGAATAAATTGTTGAATTTCCTGAATGGTGAAATGATTAGGGTGAAAGAGTCCCTGGTCACATGCAATTTGAGGCCAAGTCTTCTGAGTTCTTGTGCCCTCATCCCGAAGGTCCTATTGTCACACAACTTAGTAGCCTTGAGATTGCAAGCTCTAATCGACTGCTAACTTAGTGGAGCCTTAGGACGATACCCCTAAGTGTTATTCGGGTAAGATCCTCTGATGAAGGGATTTTCGAAGGTTGGAAAAAAATGAATGATGTAGGGATTTTCGAGGGTCATAACTTTTAACTCTGTTATAAATTTGGGCTCAAATTTAACAAAAAGTTGTGTTTCGAAGTGTTCACTGCAGTGTCCGATTAGATCATTTTGATTGAACCCTTTTTCAACACTTTTTTGGGGCCAAATTCCTTCATATAAGGCCTCAAATTGGGGTTTTAGTGTTTTTGCAGGGTTTTTTAAATTTGTAATTATCAGTTATCTCTTAATTAATGCACCTAATAAGAAAAATGAGTTGACAGCTAGAGTCGCTGTAGTAATATTTTAGTTAGCGTTCAATTTTAGATTCATGTGAGAATTTTCTTAAATTAGCAATTTTCAAAAATCTCAGATTTCGAAAATCTCAGATTTCGAAAATCTCATATTTTGAAAATCTCAGATAGTAGTTATAAGAGGATGAACCTTAATTGTAATAGTTAGGATGGAGAAGGAATAAAAGATAGTTATATTTTTATTCTTGTGTGTTTTCATGGTTTTTAAATCTCGTGAATGAATCAAAGTTAATTTACATCATTTGGCATTAGAGCAAGAAGATGGTTGTGAGAGGAAGAGGAAGAGCACATCTTGCTTAGATGCGTAGAGATATGCAAAACCTCCAAAGGCAAGTAGCGAAATTTACAAACGTGTTGGTTCATCAGAGAATAATACAAAGAGAAGCATCTGATGATGAGGCAGGCCAAGGAGATGTAGATCAACATATAGAACATGAAGAAGAGCAAGTAAGGGACATGACTTTTGAAGAAAGGATGCTCAAGGCTCTAGAAGGGAGAGATGATGGGATCAAAATGGAAGTTTCAAAATATGTAGGGAGTCTTAAACTAGAGAAGTTAATAGATTGTCTAAATGCCATGGAATTTTTTTTTGAATGGAAGCCTATGACAGAGGAAAAGAAGATGAAATTTGCATGCACCAAGTTGAAGGGTCATGCTATGATTTGGTGGGATCATGTGCAGAAAGCAAAACTAAAAAAGGAAAAGAAAAAATTAGGACATGGAATAAGATGGACAAAAATTGCAAGAGAAATTTTCATCGCTGGACTATGCATGGGCCTTCAGAACTTGAAGCAAAACCTGTTCGTTGTGGAGGAACTCACACACAAGTTTTATCAGTTGTCCATTCTTGTGGATCACCAGGAAACTGATGAGCAACTGGCTGCAAGGTATGTGAATTGTTTGAAATTTTCTATTCAAGATGAATTGAGCATGCATAGGGTTTGCAGTGTGGAAGAAGCATACTAGTTAGCCTTAAAGGCCGAGAAAAAACAAAATCGACAGTTTGCTCAAAGGAATAGAGGAGCAAGGAGGGGTACATTGTCTTCCTCACAGGGTGGTTTTAACTATGGCAGAGGCAAAACATCCCAAGGAGCTAAGAAAGCAAAAAATACTCGACAAGATAATCTGAACCAACCATGAGGAAGAGGATTTCAGAGGAAAAGAGGTTATGGTGGTGGCAGAGGAAGACCTTATTGGTGTTTTAGGTGTGGTGTAGAAGGTCATCAAGCATTTGAATGTTCAAATAATAACATGCAAGTGCTGAAGCAAGGACAACAACCTAGTTTCAACTTGGTTGAAGATGAGAATGAAGAAGGAATCGAATTTGAAGTCCTGCCTGATATGGGGGGAAATCTCATGATACCTAGATCAATGGTGATTCCCAAAAAAGAGCAAAGACAGAGTAGCAACAATGAAGATTTGTGGTTTCAGACAAATATCTTTCGAGCCAAGTGCACTTCCGACGGAAAGGTATGCCAAGTTATTATTGATAGTGGCAGTTGTGAGAATATGGTTTCAAAAGAGATGGAAGATAAGTTGAAATTATGTTGTGAAACACATCCCCATCCTTACTGAATTGCATGGTTCTAAAAAGGGATGAAGCCACCATTAATAAAAGATGTTTGATCAAGTTTTCCATTGGCAAGACTTATAAAGATGAAGTATGGTGTGATGTCATTCAAACGGAAACATGGCATTTGTTATTGGAGAGGATATGACAGAAAAATCATGCATGATGGAGGAAAGAATACATATTCCTTTTGGAAGGATGGATAAAAAATAGTCTTATTGCCCATTAAAGATGAAGGGAAATCCGAGAATATGTTGTCAGAAAGAGTGCTTGTTATAGAAATGAAGGCAACATGATTTGCTATGCATTGATAGTGTTAAAAGGAGTCGAGAAAGACATACCAATACCTACTTAAGTGGCCAAGGTACTAGAAGACTATGTTGATGTTATCCCTAATGAACTACCTGATAGTCTTCCACCAAAGAGGGATATTCAACATCACATTGATATAATCCCAGGATCATCTTTACATAACCAGGTAGCCTATAGGATGAGTCATACACAACATGTACAACTCAACCGTAAGTAACAAAGCTTATAAAGAAAGGTGTTGTAAGAGAAAGCATGAGTCCTTATGTTGTACCAGCGTTGTTGACTCCAAAAAAAGATCATATGTGGAGGATGTGCACAGATAGTAGAGCAATCAATAAAATTACCACCAAATATCGGTTTCCTATACCGTGCTTGGATGACATGATGGATGTGCTAGCGGGAGCTAAATACTTCAGTGAAATTGATTTATGAAGTGGATACCACCAGATCCAAACTCGCAAAGGGGGTGAATGAAAAATTGCCTTCAAGACCAGGGATGGACTATATGAATGGATGGTGATGCCATTCGAGTTGTCCAATGCAACTAGTACCTTCATGTAGTTGATGAATACTATGCTTCGACCTTATATTGGTAAGTTTGTTGTCGTTTATTTTGATGACATTCTAGTTTTCAATAACATCAAAGATCACTTGCAACATTTAAAGGTTATATTGGATACGTTGAAAAAACATTAGCTTTATGCAAACTTGAATAAATGTGGGTTCCTGCAAGAAAGTTTGGTATTTTTGGGTTTTGTCATCTCAGCAGAAGGAGTCAAGATGGATTCAGAGAAGGTCAGAGCAATTTTGGAAAGACCTAGTCCTAGGAGCATAATAGAGGTAAGAAATTTTCATGGGTTGGTCGACTTTTAACGAAAATTTATCCAGAATTTTAGCAGTATTGTAGCACCCATAACAGATTGCACCAAAGGCACGACATTCAAGTGGACCAATGAAGTTGAGGAAAGTTTTAAGTTTCTAAAGAAGAAGGTAACGGATGCACCTATATTCGCCTTACCAGATTTTGATAAAGTGTTTGAGGTAGACTATGTTTCCTCACATGTAGGCATTGGAGATGTACTTAGCCATGCAGGTAGACCAATTGCATTTTTTAGAGAAAAGTTGAATGAGGTAAGAAAGAACTACTCCACATATGATGTAAATTTCATGCAATTGTGCAAACATTGTGACATTGGAGGCATTATTTAGTGTTGAAAGAGTTTTTTTTATTTACCGATAACATTGCATTAAAACATGTAAACACCCAAAAGAAATTGAATAGTAGACATGCAAAATGGGTCTCTTTCTTACAAGGCTACACCTTTGTGCTGAAGCACAAATCAGGAAGGAAAAATCAGGTTGCAGATGCTTTGAGTCAACGCACTGTACTTTTGACAACCATGGAAAATCAAGTAAATGGGTTTGTTGTATTGAAGGATCTACAACTAGGGTGGGTCTAGGGTTTGTCTGTCTAGATTGCAAAGAGGATTTGGAGTACCTTCCTGGGTATTTGGTCCAAGTCTGGAGAGTGTATCCGGAGGAC
Source organism: Pseudotsuga menziesii (assembly GCA_001517045.1). Lineage (NCBI taxonomy): Eukaryota > Viridiplantae > Streptophyta > Pinopsida > Pinales > Pinaceae > Pseudotsuga > Pseudotsuga menziesii. The sequence continues at coordinate 16,707 of LPNX010458795.1, read as the reverse complement.
TACTATTGTTCTATTGTAATCAAATCCTGCAATAAGAAGAAGACAAACATTTGTTGGTTTTCCCTGAAGGTCTGGGGTTTCCAGGGTACATCTTGTGTTGTGGTTTTCTCTGTTTATGGTTTGCTTAGACAATGTATTTTCAGTTTTAATGTCCAATTCTGCAATGTGGTGATTTGCTAGTTGTAATTGAAGTAAACATTAAAGAAGTTGTCAATCAAGGGTTTAAGCAGGAAATTTTACAATTACAGCTAAAAATATGTTCTCTTATCTTCAAGTTATATGTTAAATCACTTTACAATTTCAGCATTATGTTATGTCCAATAAGCATGAGCAACAAGGGCCCAAAATTACCCAATCAAGCTGAAAATCATATATACCATTACATAATTTTGGACAGATGGAAACATCATATATGTATATATAGAAGAAATGCACCACATGTACAAACCACAACTTTATCACAAAGCTCATACAATCTCTAGCTCTCCAAACCCTAGCTACAGAAAACCATGAAAACTCTAGCCACCACCAAAGATCCACAACAAGCTAGCATGAATACTAGCAATTCTTCCTTGGCTTCAACACTTGTCTTCCACAAGTGTCCAAGAGGTTTTTCTCATTTCCTCCTCAATCAAGCATAACAAGTAGCACTAAAGTTTCCAAAACCTTAGTCTTCTCCTCTCACAAGAGCTACAAGAACAATACTTTGTAACCCTATAGGGTCTATCACAAACATTAGCAACTTTACCTCATTTAGGGTGAAATCCTAGCCCTAAAAACCCTTGAGCTTCTCCACAAACCCTAATGCTCCAAGACAAAGAGTTATAATGCAATGAAAAGTACAAAGAGAAAGAGGGGGCTAGTGCACTCCAGTCCTCACATCTCTAACACAACATGATGAATGAATGAATTAATGAAAGGATTCTCTCCTTCTTCTATTTATATTAAAGGTAAGGGAAGCCAACAATATAAAGTGGGCCTAAACCTCTACAACCAACCTAACTACACAAGTAGTCTCAAAAGTGGATCCCTCTCTCTCCAAGTGACACATCTCAAGCTCCAAGGTGAATATGTGCACAAGCAAGGCTCCAAGGCATGCGTGTTCTACAAGGTGTGTCCAACACTCCTCCAAAATCCTCCAAAGCTCCAATGCTCTCCAAGTTCACCACACCTACATGACCATTCCCTCAACCCAAGCATCCTCAAGTCAAGTACAAGCCTCCATGCAAGCAACAAAGTGTGTCCATGCCATCTAGGGATTAAGACTCTCCTCCAAGATGCCCAATGCTCCTCCTCCAAAGAAAGACATCCTCAAAGCAAGCAACCAAAATCCATGTGTTAAGCACATGAAAAAGTAACCAAGCTCCAAAGGTCTTTGATTCTCCAAGGACAAATGCAATGTGAACATCCATATAAGGTCTAGCAATCAACAAGTAAGTCTACTCCCCTGTGTTTGTCTATCACAAAACAACCAAGGATCATTCATACACCATGCAGCCCACATCACATGAAGCACCCCTAAGCATGGCATAAACACTTTCAAAGTAACCCCGAAAGCTAACAACCTCATCCCAAGTCCTATAATCTTAGATGCGTAGATAGCCTATCCTCGTCACTCAGAAGTGTTCTATCAGCTTATCTATTGGACCCTTTTGCGATACAGTGGAGTGTGATGTCACTCATCTAAGTTGCTATGACCTGATCCTAGGTAGGCCCTACCATTTTGTGAGGCATGCACAATATGAAGACTACTTCAGCACCAATAGGTTGCACAAGGATGGTAGGAAATTCAGACTCACCCCCACTTCTCCTTCTACTATCCCAAGTGTACTCTATAGAAGACCAGTTATTAAATATGTCACTCTCAATAAATTATTGTCATTGTGCATTGTTTGACGAGTCCAGGAAGACAACAAAGGGAAATTACCTCCCTCTAATATAGAGGGGGTCATTGGCTCAATACAAATGTATTTGAAGAACCCAAGGAATTGATTCTCAACAAGAGGAATAGATGAGACTTAGACTTGTGTATACATGTAGACATGTATTATATTTGTACTTTTAAATATTTTAGTTTTTAATTGTCTCTTTTGGTGACTCAATCTAAATTGATAACTCACCCACTTTACTGTATTGTAATGGAGACTTGGTCAACTTTGATCACTCTCTCCACAATTTTGTACTCTATAATATATATACAATAATACAGAATCCAGATGTCTACATTTTTGGGAATCATACTCATTTTTACTTTAGTTGTGAATGGTTTCTTTTCTGATAGTGTTCATATCATAGTGTGTGCTTGATTTCCTAGTAAAATTAATTTCTCTTTTATTTCATGCAAATAACAATGTGCCTAACAGAGCTCTAAACATGGTCTACCCTTCATCCACATTCCCAGAAACTGCAATTATTGATTTGTTAGTGCCGCATTTTAACTGATCTAGTACTTGCTCTGCGGAAAGACGATTCTTGTACTTTTTATCTCCTACATCACCTGTGAGAATCACCAAATGAAAATCCAAGTAATTAGGCTACTAATCAAATACAAAGTCCAGCAAAATTGAGTTTGTCAATTTGGAAACAAAACAGAATATTATTAAGCAATTAGCAAACAGCATGCAAGGGTCTACTAGTATCTTTCATAGCCATAGTAATAACAGTTGGTATGCTCTTGAAGGTATTAGTTATCAATTTATCAAGTTGAAAGAAAAAAGAACACAGAAATAATATTAATATCATCAAGATTTTCAGAAACTCCATAGTAGCCATTTTTCTTTGTCAACGTTTCAAATCCAGAACAGTAAAAATTGTTAACAACAAAAAGTACAAGTACATACATAGAGCAAAGTAGTGCATAATGCAATTATAGACTAATTCAATTCTAGATGTCTAAAGATTGATTCAAAGTAATATATGATGTATTTCTGAAAAGAAAAAATGCATGGCTGAACTAAAATAGTTGTGGATCAATAAGACATCTACCCTTCCATATCATTGATTCTAAGGAGGAGTATCATTGAAAGGCATAGTTACCACCCAAAGTGCATTGGCAATTTTCTAAGAAACTAGGCTGTTCCTTTCGAAACCAGCAGATCCTGAACTGCTAAAGATAACAAGCAGTAACTTTAAAGTCTTCAAATCAGCACTACAATTATATAAGATGACAAGCATAGGGATGTTCATTAATGGAGCTACCAGTACAGAGACCAATTTGCTATCACTAGATTCCGGATCTTAAATTTAGAAGGGTTTTTTCACTGCCATATGAGGGCACACAGGTTGAAGACATCTAAAAGACAGCACAGAGGATTGGTAGGTTAGCAGGAAGAGGAACATATCACCCAATTTCAGTGATTCCTTGAACCTTGTCAACACACATATGGATATTAGCTTGCTGTTTGGGTGCATTTTCCAAGGGTTATAACCAACAGCCACTTAACCCCAGCATGAGGATAAATGCTTAATTTTGGATCTGCTTATTGTTATTAGGTAAAGTGTTCCTGCCTTTGTAACAAAAGTATGTTGTTAGGACGCTGCCTTGGTGGATCAAAGCCTGCTGCCAGACTTGAAAGTAAGGTTGAATAGCACAGCTACGGTGATGAAAGCTAAAAAAATGCACCTGACCCGGATTTTTGTTCTTGATGTTCAGAAGCTAATTTCTGAGTGTACTTGAGACTATCTCGAGAGAAGCCAATTCCTTCATTGTAATACTCTCGCTCTTTATCATTGACGATGGCATGGAGAAACATTCTTGTCTGGAAGTCTCAAATTCTTCCATGTTGATTATGATGCCTTTGATATCCAGCAGGAAATCAGATCTGTTTGCCACTGTTTATCCACAGCTCAACATATTTTTGCCTGGCAGTATCCCAGAAGCAATTTGTATAAGGGCACTAGGTTGAAGAGCCATATGGCTATTTCCTGGCAGTAAATGACAGCCACATGGGATAGCACCCTGAGTCGCCTTAATTATATACATTATCCTTGATGCATGGAGGCATTGCAGACATCTTCTTATCAGAGAAAACAATCATGAAACTCAGCTAATCTGCCATATCATGAAGCTCCAGAAGAAATTATTTCAAGCTCCATCAAGTCTGCACACTCAGCTGGCTCAGGAAAGACGTTTAGGGACTTATGGCAGTCAGAGTGAAGGTATTGGTCAATGCTGTTGAGATTTGTATCTGGGGATGTCCTTCATGTGATTATGCCTAGCATGAGGGGGAATTAACAGGGTAGGCATTAATGTATTGTGTGAGAAACACATTACCAGTATGCATGGCTTCAGTGGTGGAAGCAGGCAGAGATTTTAGAGACTTTTACCTTGTGCATGCAAGATTTGCATGCTGCATTTTTTAATGAGAAATTACGCATGTGGGATTTTGCATGAAAAGTAAAAATTAGGGTTTTTGAACCCTAAAGTTACCAGTGAATTAGAAAAGGTAAGCAAAGAGTAAAAGTACAACATATGTGAGATACATGCAAGGGAGCAGACATCAGATATTGACAATGTTTGCAGCGGTGCACTTCTGATTGAGAGGGCACACTTCTTGAAGCTGGGAGAGCAGAGAGAAGCGGAGGGTCTTCCTTCAGAGATTGAGGAGGGCGCAATCAGATCGATGTTAAATTGAAACAACTCAGAGAATTAGCACTCAAAGAGAGGGGTGCACCATAGAGAGTAAGGGGCACACTTCATCAACTGAGAGGGGAGAGTGAGGCCGCACTTCCTTCAAAGACCGAGAGGGGGCGCATCATTTTGGGAGAGATAATCACATTGTATCTCATCAATGATTGACTGAGAGAGAGCGAGGGGGCACACTTCAGAGGATAGAGAGGGCGCACTATAGAGTAGGGGCACACTTTTGTGACAGAGGGGCGCATTCTTCATCAATCAGAGCAGAGCAAAGAAGAGGGGTGCACTTCTACCATTGGGAGGATAGTAGAGCCAAAGGGCACACTTCTTCAGGGAGAAAGAGGGAGTCACTTCTTCCAGAGATTGGCAGAGGCAATCCATTAGACATTTCAGAGAAAAGTAGAGCAAGGGTCACATTCCTTAGAGCATCAATTGCAGTTGTTGCCGTTGAAAAGTTAAACACATAAACACACTACAAGAGAGACACCAATATAACATGGTTCACCCAAGATGGGTTACGTCCACACAGAAATTGCCAGTCCTTTTATTATTATACCGTCCAACAAAATAAAGGGATACAACCTGCTGCACACCCGTTGCACTTCCTCTTCACTCTCTCTCACATGATCACTGAGATTGTTTTACAATGCTACAATACAATACATAGCCGTATTACAATGTTTTCCTTTTATAGGGGAATTACCATGGGAAAATACCACGGGTCACCCAATACCATGAGCCCGTAAACTATTGACCAACAAACATACCAAAAAAATACTTTCGGGGGCTTCGCCTCTGCACCCCCCTGTTGGGACGAGTGTATAGTAAACACGACTGAATAATAACATCTCTTAATCAGGAAGATCAAGCTCTGCAAGTAACTAGTCCATAGGTGTCAAGATCATCAGGTTCAAGGACAGTCTACAGGGACTTCTGGTACAAGGACAAGTACTCGAATTACAAGTTCACAGGTTACACCTTCACATGATTCAGGTTCACTTGGCTCAAGTTTAGGTTCCCTAGGCACAGGATCTCATATCTCTGGTACTTCTTTGGGGAGACAGCCATCAGATGAGGAGGCTCAGCAGGAGGGCCTGCCATAGGAAGCTACTTCTAGGAAGAGAGAGCCAAGCTGGCTTAAGGAGCTTGTGAAGGAAGCTAAGGAGTATGTGGGGCCACCCAGGAGAGAGGTCAGGGAGAGCAAGGCACCAGAGAGATTTTCCAGTTACATGGCAGTGGTAACTAGCTTGCGTGAGTCAGAGCCTACTACCTTTGAGGAGGCATCCACAAATAAGGTTTGGGGAGATGCCATGATGGAAGAGTACAATTCCATCATGAAGAATGATGTGTGGGAGATTGTTCCGAGACCAGAGGGGAAGTCAGTTGTTACTTCCAAGTGGTTGTACAAAATAAAACATGTTGCGAATGGCAGCATTGAGAAGTACAAAGCTCACTTTGTGGCACATGGGTTCTCACAGGTAGAGGGAGTTGACTATGACAAGACCTTTGCGCCAGTTGCTCGATATTTTTCCATCAGATCAATGATTTCCATAGTGGCAGAGATGGATTGGAAAATACACCAGATGGATGTGATGATCGCATTTCTCAATGGTCTTCTACAGGAGGAGGTGTATCTAGAGCAGCTGCAGGGATTTGAGGTTCATGGGAGAGACTCTCATGTATGCAGGCTGAAAAAGGCCTTGTATGGGCTGAAGCAAGCTCCTCGATATTGGTATTCGAGGATAGACTCATACTTGTTTTCGATTGGGTTTCAGAAGAGTGAGGTTGATCCCAACCTGAATTTCATTGTGGTTGGAGGTGATCCACTCATTCTTCTGTTATATGTTGATGATTTTTTTATCACAGGGGAGGAGCACCTGATTGCAAATTGCAAGAGAGATCGTGATTTAGAGTTCCATACGGCTGACCTTGAGCAGATGCATTATTATTTGGGTATGGAAGTTTAGCAGGAAGATGGACGTGTTTTCCTGAGGCAAGGAAAATATGCAGTTGATGTTCTGAAGAGATTTCGGATGGAGGTTTGCATACTGATGTCCACACCCTTGATCACTAACTGGAAGAAGCTTCATGCTTCTGAGGGAGAGTTGGTTGATCCTACCTTATAACGACAGCTCATTAGTTTGTTGATGTATCTGGTTAACACCAGACCAAATATATCTTTTGCGGTGAACACTCTCAGCCATTTCACGATGAAGCCCAGGTGAGTACATTGGATAGCCACAAAACATGTTTTGAGATATCTTGTTAGGACAGTAGACTATGGTCTGGAGTACAGCAGGTTAGATGGAGTGGGTTTGATTGGCTTCACAGATTCAAATTGGGCAGGCAGTGCATCGTACCGAAAGAGCACTTCTAGTTGTTGCTTCAATTTGGGAACGACAGTTGTGTCGTGGTTCAACAGAAAGCAAAAGTCTGTTGCTTTGAGTTTTGCAAAGGCCGAGTATATGGCATCCAGTCAGGCTAGTTGTGAGGCATTGTGGCTTCGCAAGTTACTAGTGGACTTATTTGATTAGGAGTTGAAGCTTACAGTTATATACTGTGACCATTAGAGTTGCATCAGGTTCTTTGAGAATCAAGTATTCCATGACAGGTCTAAACACATAGAGACCAGATATCACTTCATCAGAGATTATGTTTAGAGGAGTGTTGTTGAGCTACAGTACATATCTACTGAGGACCAGGTGGATGACATTCTCACGAAGTCTTTGGGAAAAGGAAAGCATATTCATTTCAAAGACAAGTTGGGGGTGGTGAAGAAAAGTACCAAGGAAGTGTTTGTTCACCTTGTGATGCCTTGGGGTGGACAAGGACACTTAGATGTGGTACCTAGTACTTTATAAAGTGTGAAGTACTTTATTTTTTATAAAGTCGCTTTATAAAGGTGAGTTTGAGTTATAAAATTTAAAATGACTTTATGAGAATTAAAAAAATAAAAAATATATTTAATGCCTCATTTATTATTTATATGTGCGTGAAATATCATTTAATGAGAAAAGTGAGCATTAATGTGGGCCCTAGATCTCATCTAGTTATGTTTTAATCTTAACCATTGATCTTGGAAAAGGTGGTTACTCAAACAAAAAGAGGGAAAAGGCATGAGATTCATTCATTATTGCGATTCATGAGTTTTGAAGTGAATTCAACCTTGAGAGACTAAAAAATGGCACAAATCCCAAGAATTTGAGTCACGAATCCCAAGACCACAATAGTCAAGTACAACACAGATTTCAAAGCACTGTACAATGGTCATAATTGTACAGAAATCGAGGACTGTACTGTACTAGGTCGTACAGCAACACTGAAATCAAGGCAAGAGGGCACGAATTACAAGTTAAGTACAACATTTAATGATGTCAACAAGTTGTACAGGACCACAAATTTCAAGGTTCTCTACTGCTATTTTGCACAGAAATCGAGGCAAAAAAGTTGTGATAGATTCTGGCATGTTTCCCAAGGCTGCATGTGTCAGGCCGTACTATTTCCAGCAGAGCACAAATTTCAAAATGAAGTCTGAAAATTTTCAGCAGGCCATACAGTGAATGTTTGGCACAAATTTCGAGACGAAATTGGTTTTGATAAGTGTTGTTGTAAATTTGTCTTAATTTGCCTGAAATAATAAAATTCTCTCTCTGAAACAGGTTTTCTCTTCGGGGTTTTATCCTAGACCAATTGGTCAAAAATACTGTCTAAATTTGATGTGTGTGGCTGCTATAATTTTTTGAGTGTGAAAAAGTTGGTTTTCATAATAATCTCTGAGTTGTTTCAAGTTGAAAAAATTTCCATGTGTTTCAAGCAATTTTAAGTTTATGCATGCAAAGTGATTTTGCTATGATGGGATTTGGGCATTAAACTTGATGATGAAAAACCAAACTTGAAACCGGGTTGGGAAACTAAAAATTTTCATGGTGGGGACGTCCACACACAGAAGGGGCAGTCAGCTATGCCACAAAGCCAAGTACTTCTAAGAGTGAAACCAATGGGGCCTCCCATGACCAATCCAGGGGGACAACGGCCCCTAATCCAAATAGCCATACAATATAATCCACGTTGGCCTTTACAATAAAAAAATTGGACCCCTCGCTCTAAGTTTGGCCTGCTGGAGCATTGCAGTAGATTTGAGGCGTAACAGGCCCACAAATGAATCAATGTGGTAAGAGCCCAACCAAAGACTATCAAACTTGTTGTGATCACCTAATTTCTCATGTCTCTGTTCCCACAACAGGACTACATCTCCCACCTAAAGGAATTTCCTTTAGCTTTTCGGTCAAACACCTTCTTGACTTTTCCTTGATATTCTGTAAACCAAGTGTATACCAACTGTCTCTCTTCATCCAATTGTACCAACTAATCAATGCAATGTTGTACTGCTACTTGGTTGGTCGTAAAATGTCCCAACATTTTATACACAGGAAGCCTCAAGTTAGCAAGAAGAACTACATCCAAACCATAAACCAGTTCGAATGGACACTTACCAACAGCATGTTTCTTAGTGATTCTATCTGCTCACAATGCATACTTTAAACAACTGTCCCAAGCACATTTGTCATCAATTGTTTTCTTAGTGATCTAGATTAGATTCGTGTTGCTTGATTCAACTAACCCACACCCTTGTGGATAATAGTTTGTCGAATGAGCTAATGTGATGTTGTATTGGGAACAACAGGTAACCAACTCAATGGATTGAAAAACACTAGCAATATCTATTGTAATCTTACTTAGGAATCCAAATCCTATAATGGTATTGTCCTCCAAGAACTTGACAATATTAATGTTGGATGAACTCTTCAAAGGAACTAACTCCACCCATCTGGTGAAGTAATCGGTGGCTACTCGAATCCAATTGTAACCATTGCTAGAATTTTGTTGAAACTGCACAATGAAATCCAATCCCCACTGCTAAAATGGGGACTGTACTATGACTGGATCTAAAGGAAAAGTAGGAATCTTTTGCTTCCCTTCAAATCTCTGACAAGCCTAGCATGTCCTCACATATGCATGCACATCTGCAAATAAAGTAGGCCAATATCATCCGGCAAGCATGATCTTGTGTGATGTGGTTCTAACTGAGAAATGGCCACCACATATGCTTGCAAGCAACTCATGCAAATTTCTTTGGATTCTTCTAAATCCACAATGCAAGATATCCCTTCAAGATTTCTCCATCCTAGACCACCTTGCATGAAACAAAACTTTGCAACCCAAAGTTGTAGAGATCACCTCTGCGTCTTGTTAAGGTTAGAAAGACAAGATAAATTCTTTAAATAAAAAATAATATTTGAATACCAATCACAATGGTCCAATGAAGAAGACAAAGAGTTTTGCATGTCATGTATTACATCCAAACTACTCTCGGCCATCATCTTTGCTAATCCTTGGCCTCTGGTTAGTTTGGTAGGTTTAATCTCCAAGTCATACTCTTGGATTTTTGTAATCCACCTCCCACTGGTTCCATTGCATTATTTATGTACTATGATGTTTTTATTCATTAGGTGTGGAACATAAGCAATCACTCTAGCATCCCAAAAATAGTCTTGGAAGTGGCCCAAAGCCTTCACTAGTGTATAAGATTTCTCTTCCATCAATTCATAATAGTTTAATTCATGTCCTTGGAAAGCTTTACTCATGAATGCTTTTGGTTGTTCCATATTTTCATCATTCTTCTGTCAAAAGAACAACAACCATGGTAAAACTAGATGCAATGAGAACAATTGAAAGATCTTTCCATAGTTGGGGATTGACATAAAGCTTGTGTGATATCGACAAATGCTCTCTTGGCCTCATCATTCCATTTCAAACCATAGCCCTCTTGCAGAATGTATGAAATAGGCCTCACTATTTCTGCAAAAACCACCTCACAAAGTTAATACGACTAAAGAAGGATTGGACTACTTTCGTGTTTTGGGGAAGAGGTATTTCTTGTATTCCCTTCACTATTTCAGGATCTATTCATACACCATCTTTGGAGCAATGTGCCTGTTGCCGCCTAATACACACTTTATGACACAGGAAAGTCACAACCTGCTATGTGTGTCCTTGGGGCCAAGTGAGAGCTAGGGACCACTGTCACCACAGTCCGCAACTCCTCCGTTTAGGCAAGATCCCAACAGAGCCAAGGGGGGTAGTCCCTATGGGAAAACTATGTTCCAGGTTTATTAATTAATTAATGATTAATTAAAGGGATCTTTTCTTAAGAAGAGGCTAAGACCTTATATGAAACAAGACCAGTGCCTAGATAATGGAGTCAAAATATTTACAAGTTACAAACTTAAAAGAATAAGAATGATTATCTACAGATTAAATTATCTAACAATGAGATAAATGAATAATACAATTATGAACAATAAGGAATCAAGTATTAAGTAATATACAGATGATTCACCAATGTAGACAATGAACAAGATTTACAATATAGCAAAAA